>DWPF01000741.1:0-10194 GCA_018251575.1 Cecropterus bathyllus | reverse complement strand
CATGTAAAAGCAGTGTACCAAATTATCTAAATATTAATTAAACATTTGATATCTTACATTGGTCTAAATATGTAACATATTAATACAAACCTAGTAATGTTAACTGAGCTTTCTTGTCAATTATTATGGTAACCCCATCTTGCTTTACTTCTTCGTCTAATTTGCCTTTATCTTTTGCGTAATCTAACGTGTACGAAAGACCATTACAGCCTCTCTGTCGGACGCCAACTTTCAAGCCAATAAATCCTTTAGCTTCTTCTTTAGCCATAATTTCTTTTACTTTCTTTACTGCAGATGGAGTTAAAACGAGTGCAGCCCTTGACGGCAGCACGCGCTTTTTCACCGCTCTTACAGTAGCACTTGCAATTGTTTTAGTAGCCATCTAAAATTAAACAAAAAATGATAATGTACCTTCACGACGTATAATATACCGTTTTTGGTAAATATCTAAACAATTCTCCCGCCAAACGATCAACATTAAAGCTTGCCTGTATAGTTACCGATGATAATATTTTTTTGGCAATTCTTAGGACATATAGTCCTCAATTATATTGTGAAATTACGTTTTCATAAAAATATTTGATTTCATTAAATTATGAAATGTCAAAGATATTACGTTCTGAACTGAAAAAAATTGACAGTGGCATTGATAGTTTTAAATTTCGTGATTACAGACAATAAGGATTTTGTAGGTAGACTGCCAACTATGACGAAAAATCAAATGATTCTCTTAAGTTTGGAATTTGAAAAAAAAATTGGATACCAAATTTTATACCAATATATATCTAAATCGCTGTTCATTCATCAATTTACTTATATATAATCATAATAACTTGAAATGTGTGATATAACTTACTTGCCTGACTAAGCTTGAAACTGAACATTAAGGCGCATGATTTATAAAAAAAAAACAAACGGAATGAATGACACGTCAGGCAACTGAGGGCTGAGCAAACTATACTCGTGTACTAAAGATTTCTAACTTCATAATGTATTAAATTTAATAGAAATGGGTGGTCAAAAGTTTGAATACGATGAAAGTGGATCGACATTCTTTTATTTTGTTCTTTCCTTCCTAGCTTTAATATTAGTTCCAGCAACATTTTATTATTGGCCGAGGAAAAGAAAAGAAGGTGAGATTTATTGAATTACTAATAAAATACACACTTTTTATAGCATATAGCCTTCATTTCAGACATATAAAAGGTCTAGCTAATTTTATATTTAAGGGTTGTTTTTTATAAGTGCGAAATTTGTGTAGAAATATGGAAAGATGACACTGTACAAATTTACAGTTATGTTGACTAATTGATTAGTTTGTCCATGTCATAGACCACGGCGGTAAGTAATAAATAAATTACCGCCGTATGGTGATATTACGCGTTAGCGAGAAAATGCGTGTTCGTTAATGGTATCGCTTTCATTTACAGATCCAGCGAAACTAGCAGAATCATGTCACTGTCCAAATTGTATGAAAAAACGAGTTATAATAGAACAATCGCAGCCATACAAGACCTTAAAAAATGCATTTATTATGCTAGCTATAATATCAGGATGGGTTTTGTTAGGATTTTTAGCTATGAAAGTGTCCCAGTTTGATTATGAAATGTCTAATTTTGATCCTTATGATATACTTGGATTGCCCCCTGGAGCTACTCAGGCAGAGATTAAGAAGTCTTACCGTAAACAATCATTGATACTCCATCCTGACAAGGAAACTGGTGATGAAAAAGCTTTTATGAGACTTACCAAAGCTTATCAGGTAATGGACAAATATTGTGTTTACTGTTTTCCCAATCATTATTATTGTAATTTTGGTGTCAAATATCTTCCTCTAAATCCTTTGAAAAGCCTGTAAAGATTTCAGTGCTTTTGCAATTAAGCTATCCTAGATATTATCATTAGCCTTTAATAATGTTTTGATAACATCAGACATAGGTTTCCGAAATCTTCACTAATCTTTATTGGAGCAGTATGGTGGAGTAAACCAGTACTCCCACACTTATGAGGAATGCCTGTGCTCAGCAATGTTGTACAGCATAAAAATAGATGTAACTGTGGAAATTATATATACCTATATAGATTTATAGAAGAAACATGTTTTATATCAACTATGCAAGTAATTAAAAAAATCTTTTTAGGCCCTTACAGATGATGAAGCAAGGAGAAATTGGGAGAAATATGGTAACCCAGATGGCCCAGGTGCTATGAGCTTTGGTATTGCCCTGCCCAGTTGGATTGTAGAAAAAGAGAACAGTGTGTGGGTGTTAGGCCTGTATGCTTTAGTGTTTATGGTTGCATTACCTACTGCTGTAAGTAATAATTTAATCAGTTGTAAAAATATTTCTTCCAAACATATTAAAATAAACGAAAATTCAACATTTTTTAAGTCCTCTACTGAATTAAAAAATATTATATACTAAAATCCATGTTTTATTTTTTCAGGTGGGTACTTGGTGGTATCGTTCAATTCGTTTTTCAGGAGAGCAAGTTTTACTTGATACAACACAGATGTACTTTTATTTCTGTCATAAAACACCCTCAATGCCTCTGAAGCGAGCTCTTATGATACTTGCAGCATCATGTGAGTTTGATAAAAGACATAACTCTGAAATTGTAGAAAGAATTACAGATAATGAAGAAGTTCCTATGGTGAGAATTACTTGTTCCTTTATGTTTATATTTTCTAAGTAATATTTAACAACAAAGGTTTTTCTATTGTTATATACATAAATATTTTATTTATATCTCTGGACAATTAGCAATTCTACCACATTACTCCTCTTCAAATCTTTTCTGTTCACACTGTGCACTTGTACTCTATTAAAATTGAAGATAAGAGTATCATAATACCAAATTTCAATGAAGTGCATGCTTTACATCTTAACAGTGTTATAATGCATCTTTAACCTTTAACCTTTGACACAACAGTTGTTACGTGAGCTACCAAACCTGGGCGAGAAGAACAAAGAGCAACCGCTGTGCCGGCCCTACAGTATTAAGGCGCGGGCGTTGTTACACGCGCACCTGTCGCGCATGCGTCTCCCAGAAGACACGCTGGAGTGTGATCGCCGCTACGTCGTGTCTCGCTGCCCGGACCTCGTCGTCGAGATGGTCAACTGCGTCAACCAGCTCATCGCGCTCGCTTATGCTCGACGAAGTAAGATCTATTATAATTAATACTATTCTTATAATTAGAATAATAATTGTATGTAGTTAGAAGCGTGCGCTGTTATTATGTTGCGTGAGTAACTCGCCAAATAATAAATAAGTATGTAAACGTACGAATACAGATGTATAATCAGTTAATTTGTGCTAAAATAACTTACACTATGCTGAGAATGTACAAGCATTGTGGTGAATTCCAAATACCTCCGAGTAGATTATTTCAATTCTCAAATTCGTACCTGTTTGTCTGTCTCAGCACATATCTAAACGTTACATTGCACATTTACGTTTACATTATGTTAAATATCTGCCCAAACATGCTATCTGCCACTACATTGTGGTCAACTATATCAACCAGTTTATTGCACTCACTTATGCAAGGCATAGCGCATATATACGTTGATAGACCATTACTGGTCAATGTTTAACCTATGAATCACACACAGTTAACTGTTTAGCTTTGCTCTTTTCATCCGTTTTACTCATGCATAGGTACGTATATAGATATCAAATAGTTGTAACAAATAAATTAGTGTCCAACCGAAACTTGGTTTTTACGACCGTAACCGAATTTTGACTACGGTCTCCGTTTCGGCCGAAACTGACACTTTCTCAAAAGGATCAAGTTTAGAGGGAAATATAAAGAAAACGTTATTATAATAAGTCAGTCTTTATTTTTTTATCTTTATATCACAGCTATTCAGTTTTCCACATTTTCACTTTAGCTGTGATTTAAAGATAAATAAATATATATAATTCATACAATCAACCCCAACCTCAAACACACTTAAGAAAAAAATATAACATTGCGTCTTAAAAATATTTACAATAGGTGAGGGATTTATTTGAGATGACTCTACTCTCTCAAGACTCTACCACGAATAATATTCAAAAGAATAATCTACCAGGTAGATTATTCTTTTGAATATAATTCATGGTGTTTCAACAATATTAAACATACAATGACTTACTTAAGTTGAATTCAACGTGCCGAATATGACCGATCAAAGCGCGAAAACTCCCGAATGCAGTTTCGGTTTCGGTCGTAGGTTCGGCATGTTTGCGACCGAAACTAAACCGAACTCCGTTTATTTTGTGAAACCGAAACCAAACTATTTATTGTTTAAATAAATTATTTGAAATATTTTCACTCCTGGAGGTTGAAATTAAGGATGGGTTTACATTTATCAGTCACTAGCTGTACCCCGCAACTAGCGAGATTGTATTTCAAAAATTGTAAGATAAATTAAAAGTAAGTAATAAGTTTTAATAGGTGGGTTTTAATGGAAGAATGACTAAATGTTGCCTCGATATGTGAATTGAATTTAATTCAGTAGTTTTGGTTTGATACAATTTGAAACAGACAAGCAGGTAAATAAAATTTCAAAAAATTACAGAAATTTCTAATATTGGTTGTTACTCTACCAGTCTATTTTATTTTAATATATGGTCCATATACAGACACGCGGAACTTTTACTATATATATGTACTAAGATCCTACCTTTTAAATTAAATACTATTTCTTTGGGCAGAAAAATCATGCCCTATTCTTTTGTTGAATTGAAACTAGTTATGTTGGATATACATTTTTTTTTTCAAATTAGGAAACATAAGTGAATGGACAAAGTGCTCATACAAAACAAAAGTACCTGATAGAAAAATAATGGTAATCCCACCTAGATTCAAGGATTTCCCGGTATTTAAGAAGATAAAACCTAGGCTAGCAGAGCGTTTGTTTGAATACGAAGCGCCGCCTGCGTATATCAACGTTAAGAAGGAGGAACCTGAGTAAGTAAATTAAACTGGTATTTAAAAAAGTACGCCTACTTTTTTTTTTAATTGGTTAAAAATAATTATTAATCCTCAGTTGTAGTTATATCTTTAATTTGACCTATAATGTATATTGTATACTAATCTTAACTCAATAATTGTCTATATATCTTTCGTATCATTGAATAGGATGATAGTGCTTTATCTAATGATGAGTTTAGATCCTATTCTGGGTGTGGGTGTTCGTGTATTCGTCTTTGTGTCTCCATGGTATCCACTACCCAGCGAATAACCCTAGTGTGGGGCTATGAGTATAGAAAGTGTTTTTTTGTAAAACGCTTTCTATTCTCATAGTGTGTGTATATAACACGTAACATTTCAGCGTATTTTTCTCCCTACCACAAAATAACTTCTATAACGATATAGAAGTTATTTTGTAGAAGTCGAACGATCGACTTATGTTTTACGACAAATATCTTTTATTTCTGAACAGAGTTGAAAAGAAAATTCCATTACCCCCTTTGAAGAACCTTCAGTTTTTCCTGTACGGTAAATTTAAGGCACCCAAGGAAGAGGTGAAGAATAAAATCTTAAAATTAGGTGGTCTGGTCACGAGCAAGATTACAGACACTTTAGCAGCTGTTGTTTCCACTCGTAAAGACATCGAGAGAATGCCTGCTAAGATGGAAGAAATCCAAGAAGCTGACATTGAAGTATAGTTTCTGTATTTTTTTAATTATTTTATATTATTGAAGTAGCAAACGAGCATGCAGTCCACTTTATGACAAATGTTCAAGTGGCTACTGCCGCCCATCATCATCTGTAATCAAGTCCAGATAAGATCAGAGTCTTACCTGAGATTGGCCATAGATGTTGCTACTCTGAGGACTATGTTGGAACGCCTCGGATGAATATGTCTCCCTTACCTCACCCTTCAGACCATAAAAAAGCGGCGCTTATCACTTTTCTTATTAGTCAGAAATAGGTGTGGTAGAGGTGCTACCGGAATCGAACAAGGAAAGGGCCTACCACCTTCAAATATAATTCTTATTTTTGTCTCATAAAACTCTCTACGTACTCTATGATAATTAAATGAAATTATACTTTTTACTGTTAAATGGCATGTTCAACAAATATAATTTATGTCTAAAAAATTTTTTCCAGGTAGTTGATGAAAGCTTTTTAGATTTAATAGATACTGATAATGGCACAGTTGGAGAAACCTTGCGACTCATTAAAGAAAATAATATTGCTGACTGGGGATCCGATGTAAGTATGAATGATTTACAAATTACAAAAATAGTACAGATACAAAATCTATGCATATATCTATACATATAAATAAAATTGAAGTATCTGTATGTCATATCAAAATAACAGATTTTTACCAAATCCATATGGAAGTATATACGATACTGATAACAAAACATCAATTACAAAATTTTTTGTCTGTCTATCTGTCTGTCTGTCTGTCTATTTGTTCCGGGTAAGCTCTGAAACCGCTGGACCGATTTTGACGGGACTTTCACTGTTGGATAGCTGATGTCCTAAGGCCTATTTTAGAAAATTTAATTAGGGTTCCGCACAAAAAAATTAAAACCTAAGAAACTGCGCGCGCTTTACGCGCACACAGCCACCGTCACTGCCGGACAATGTAAGTATGTAACCATGTCAAGTTACATTTTTAAACGCGGGTATAACCGCAGGGCTCAGCTTTTATAATAGCAAGCTTTTTATATAAGCTTTTATATAAGCAATATGACCTGATGAAATAAAATAAAAAATTGTGGTTGTGTACATCCTACTGCATTTAGACTACCACGGAAGAATTCAATCGTTCTGTAATTTATTATACATATTGCATGAATGTCAATCCACTCGATATTATTTTTTATATTATTCCACAGCCAACAAAGAGAGTGCCACAGGATGTTATTGATGGAAAATCTATAGCAAAATCTGGAAGCTTGTATGTTAAGTCTAAATCTGGATCAACTAAAATAAAAGTCAAAGGTGCAATATCTTTTTTATAACATAAAATAATACTATAGTAACTTATAAGTTCTATAGGAAACACATTATATAATTTACTTTGGTCTTTTGTTGTCCTTATGTCTGACATGTTGATGTCAAATCTGTTGTCTCTTAGAATATTACTTTGAATCAATACAATTCTTATTTGATTGCATAACGCATAAAAACAGTTAACAAAATATGTTCTGATATTTAATACTAGAGGAAAATTCCGTTTTGCTGACGATAATTATTCGACCCTTTCCCGACGACTAATAATAATAATCTCTTTTATAAATTAATAATGTATGTCTTCCAGGTGGTTCCGCAGTGGACCCAGATTCTGGTTTAGCGGATGTAGCGCACGTGTACAAAGACCATAAGGGCGTCAAGTACACGGTGGTTCTCAGCAAGACCGACGTTGTGGCTGGGAAGAACTCCTTCTATAAGCTGCAAGTGTTGAGGAGCGATACTGCCAAAAAGTAAGGCTGAGGGAATCTTTACAGACTACAGTTAAATGGCTAAGGGGGCATCTATTAATTATGTGAGACATTTAAAGGGGAGTTTGCGTCCAATCTCACGATATCGCATGCAGGCGAGGTAGCTCATTGGATTCGGAATGACGTCTAGAAAAATGTATCGAAAGATTTTACAGCATGATAAAAATTGCAAAATATATTAAGATGAAAAAAAGGTATTTCATATCGTCATTGCGAATCCAATAAGCTATCACACATTTTTTTAGGACCTTTATCAAGAATTAACACGATTTTGAACTTGTCGACTAGACTAAGGGTAGGTCTCGGCTTAATATCACGTAATTATTTGTTATTTTTTTTTGCAAAACAATCATGTAAATTTGCGAGCAAACTGGTTAAAATTAAATAAAAAACGTTTCTCTCCTACTTTTGAACATTCACACAAGTTTTGTAGAGACAAATTACTACATCTCAGCTAGGGGGGAGGGTCGAAAAATAGTCAAAACCACCTCACGTATTTAATGGACGCCCCCTAAGCTACTTGGTGGCAAGATTGTGGCAAAAGTTGCAGTGCCAACCGTTTGGGTGGACCAATGATACAGTGAAGACAACGAGAAACCACTGGATTCAGAAGATGAGGCTGATTGAATTAACATCAATTACAGAAGGCCTATTTATAGTAATGTTGTATAAAAGGTCGGATAAAAGGACATTCTGTGCTGTTCTAATATAGCACCTCTCCTTATGGTGTGGTTTATATAGGAGACAACAACGCAATTAGCCCATAAGATGTATAGTGGCAACTTTCTATAAAGGTCTTGGTTTCACCAATATATACTGCAACTGGTAACTGGTGGTGTACCAGGGCTTCTTGGCTCAGGGATTGCCTTGAGCTAAAATCTATGACAATCAGGGGTCTTCTAGGGCGTGATGGGTAAAAGCCAAGAGTAGAAGGTGGAAGATCAATGATCTATTATGTGTGGTAAAGTTGACATACTAATCTGAGGCGTTGCAACTTAGTACTCAGGTGGCTAACCTTAGGTAATACTCTGATTTAATTTGGAATTACAGATGTCCATGGGCGGCAATGGCCACATGCCATCAGGTGGACTTCATGCTCGTTAGCTACTTCCATATTAAAAAAGATAGGAAACTATTCACAATTTTCTTAACAGTTTCAGAATAAAAACACAATTCTTCAAATTGTTTTAATAAAATCCTTGCCCCCTATCATTGAATCCCATGAATGATTCAAATGTGGAGCTGATAGCAATCATTTCAATTGTCCTGTGGAAACTTCCAGTCTCCAATGTTATGGATTTATTCTCAACTTTAAAATATACCTAAAATCCTGTTCTTATAGGTACTGGTTGTTCCGGTCGTGGGGAAGAATAGGTACACCAATAGGAGGAACAAAATTAGAAGAATTCATGTCGCTCGAAAAACCTATCCACTTGTTCGAAAATCTCTATATGGACAAAACCAAAAATCCGTGGTCGAAACATCACGAATTTAAGAAGGTTATTACTTTTATTGCCTATCGTTTAACTTATTTAAACATTCATTGGCTGCATGTAGCTTCAACCTTTTATTTTAATGAAATAGATAATAGTTTTTCATTTAGAGATGTCTGAATTTATCACTGTATGCTGATGTGGTACGATAATTTGCGCGGACTACACTATTGGGATAAGGATATATTTTCAAAAAAAGTCTCGTTAGAATTCTTTTAATATAGCGATATGTCATTGAGAAGGTTTGACACGCATTACTTCATTTCTAGTGACACTAGTGGCAGACGTTTACAAAATACATTATGACCTACTTTATTAATATATTATTATTTAACATGCACCTTAAAACGAAAAAAAAAGTTTAATATAATAGTGAGTGTGTACTCCTATTATATTTCCATAAACGAAAACCTTGCCAAGATGTGGGTTCCTAACAGAAAAAAATAGATTGTCGGTAAATGCGATTTACGGACGATAGTTTTACGTGGTAACGTCACAAAATTGATAATTCATAAATTAAATTAAATGATTACCATTGAATTATCTTTATTTTCGTTTAAAACGAAGAAGGAGTTAATTGAAGATTTAAAAAATTCGATAAATTAACATTTATTTACACTCAAATTCAAATATTTTTTCCGCGCTCTTGCCCGCACGCTCAGGTTCAGGCGGAACGTGACAATTTCGTGTGTGCAGCCGGTGTGCATCGATTTATAAGACGTTATAACGTCAAAAAACGTTAATTGTGTTGTAGGTGCCAGAAGCATACTTCCCCATCGACATGGACTACGGGGGAGATGACGAGCAAGGGGTCGTGGAAGTGGATAAGAACTGCTCCCTGCCCATGCCCGTGCAGCGCCTTATCAGCACAATATTTGATATTAATATCATGAAAAGAACGCTCCTAGAATTAGATGTAAGTTACTTCACCTTATAGCACAGCCCCATAAAAAGATTAAATATAACCCTTGGTGGTTCGACTCCGGAAGCACCACCGTCACGTTTTTCTGCCTAATAACAGCAGTGTTAAGCGCTACTGTGTTGTGGTCTGAAGGGTGTCTTGAATTTTTTAAATTTAGTCTTGCTTTCGGATAGCAAGGCGTCTCTAAAATATAATAATTATCTTTTAATTTTATTAGATAAGTATTGTACTATGTGATATATTTTTACCATTTTTTATAATCGTTATTTTACTTTTCAGCTTGACACAGAAAAGATGCCATTGGGGAAATTATCCAAAAAACAAATC
>DWPF01000740.1:0-10194 GCA_018251575.1 Cecropterus bathyllus | reverse complement strand
GATAGTAAGTGGCCGGTCCCCATTAGGCGAATCTCTACCGCCGTCTAAACCAAACCCTAAGCCGGCTCCACCACCAGCTTTTTCCAACAGCACAGTAACAATGGAACTTGCAGTTTTGTTGTCCCTTTTAACTTTAATTTCTTCCACATGACAGTCCTTCGACTCCGCTGGAATATTATAGAAATGTTAATATGGTTTATGAATGACTTTTTGGTAATAATTTATTATTTCTAAGCTGAAAAGCTGAAAATTACCTGTTTCAGAGCCGCATTTCTTTACACTAACATTTTCTGGAGTTTCCTCTACAATTTCAATTACAACTTCAGATCGTTGTTCCTGTAATTGAAACAAAAAAGAATATTTACCAATTACGTAATTTTTTGTATATATCGATATATTTTCTTTTTGAATTTTCTTTCATACATACCTTTAAAATAGTAACAGACTGTGCATGTGTTAAGCCCAGCATACTGCTTCCATTAATGCTTCGGATCTTAGCACCACGTTTAAGTCCTGCTTTGGCCGCTATACTATCAGCTAAAACTCGATGTACCTGCAATTATAAATAATATAAATATAAGAATTGTATGTTTTATAAAACTTTAAATTATACGTATTATATTTCTTTACCAACCGTTACATCCTTAGCTTCACAGTCAATGCCTCCAGCTAAAATGAGACCCACGCTAGTGCTCGATCCTCGTTTAAGTTTAATAAATTGTGTTGTAAGTTGTGCGTCTTCAACTGATTTCTTATTGTCATTTTTATCGTTAACTAATGTTGCACTCTGAACTTTAGTATTTAAAAGAGGTTTGTTGTTCTCCAATGTAACAGAATCCTTGCGTCGGGAAACTTCATTGTTGGAATTTAAATCTTTTTTACTTGAAATAACACTATCTATTCGTTTATAATCAGTACTATTTTTATCCATTGACGATGATTTGTTATTATAAGAGTTGAAAGTATCAAGACCAGCCTTTTGAATCTCTTTTATTATTTTTTCTTTAATGAAATTTGGTGCATCTTCCACTTTTACTGAGTCTGGGGTTGTTTCGTTTTGTTTGTTTTTATTCGAATTACTTAAGTTTCTTTTCAATCTTGTATTTTTGTAATCAGTTTTTCGCTGTCGAATGTTCACTTCAGTGTCCGAGTCAGAATCAGAATCAGCTATTACTTTATTGCGTCGCCTGTTTTCACCTTTATTTGCTATAGCACTCACCGAAGATGTGAGTGTAGAAAGGCGTTCAGACGTTTTATGCGTTGGACTGGGAGATCTGTCATAAGACTCATGTGAGAATTTAGTTTCAACAACCGGTGATTTTAGCTTTATGTCTCTGCCACTTCGACATTTGGCTGAAGCTAAAATATTTCTCCTATTAATTGTGTCAATGTTATAGGTTCTTGAAACTTTTCTCTTATCGGAGTCAGTAACAGAACTTTCTAAAGAACTACAGCTTGCTTGTGAACCAGACGTAGCTGCAGAACCGGCCGAAGAGCTAAGAGATATGTTTGTGTCAGAAGATACGGATCGGCATACATTTCGTTTCACATATTCTTCACTATGCTTCTCCAGTGTTGAAGATTTAGTAGGAATGTCAGTTTTAATGCGTGAATATGTAGTATAGTGTGATACTCTGGGAGATAAACGGGAATTGTCTGATTCTACGTTTTCTATATTCTGCATAGGAGATGAAGCTGAAGATCTGTAACTCGATTGCGTTGAACTCATGGCAGAGTCATTGTCGCTATCTATTATATCAGTTGCCGTGCAAATTTTAATTTCAACGTTTTTATATTCATGTATATCACTCAAGACTTTCTTATTATATTCCTTCATAATGTTCGCATTAGACAATAGGGATTTTGAAGTGTCCAATGAACTTCTTACTGATGGTGCTATAGTTGATTTCTTATTTATTTTATTGAGTGTATCTATTTTATCAGCAAGTTTACGTTCTGGTGTAGATTCTTTTGATAAAGACGATGGTGAATATACTTGCAACGATTTTCGTTTAAAGGCTGGTGAATATTTCGGTATATTATTTGGAAGAAAAGTACTTTTCCACTTTATGTCATTTAAGACTATTGGTTTTGCTGTACTATTTGACTTGCTCTCTTTTTTGGTAATATTATTATGACTTATTTTTTGCAGGAATGCTTTAGATAAACAATCTTGAACCTTAATTTCAGGCAAATCAACGATAGGTGCATGTACTTCTGGTATAACTAATCCCCTCAATTTGGACATAGATTTCTTCCTTTGCTCAATTAAATATTCCAAATTGGATTTATGGGTTGAAATATTTTTGTTACTGTTGTCATCACTAACGCTGCGAGCATGGTATGTAGTTCGAGCGAATGATGTATCAATAGCTGATGGTAACGTAGTAGTGCTTCCATAAAAAAGAGGTTTATTAATTATATCAGATTTAACATATCGGTCTGTTTTTGTATCAGTGACTGTATGTTCTATTGCTCCAAGCACTTCCGGCCTCTCTGAATGCCGTTTATAAGATCGAGGAGTTTCGTCCAGATTATCTTGAGACTTCGTAAGACGTCTGTCTAAGGACGTGACTTCTGAATAAGTATTTATGTAAGGAGTTGAACTTTTTCTAAGAGTTGAATGTGTCCTAGTTGGTAGCGTACCACACTTATCCAGTCGATCAGATGAGACGGCAATATCAGTGGAAAACATGGCAATTTTGTCTTTGACACTAGCTTCGCTTCTCGCATCTTGGGTTCTTGAGGAATAAGAAAACCGAGGGCGGGTATTAGGCCAGCCGGCAGGGAGTCTTGGCGGCAAACGAGTTGGTAAATCCGGGGTCTTTTCAATAGCCTCCGAAGGAGTTTCCACCCCATCTGGAGGCTGTCGGGGGCATGTTGGTAGAGGCGTTTCATCATTTGATAGGCTCTTATCTTCAGCATCGCTTTTATTTACTCGATCTGAAATAAAAATAAAAATACTTATTACATCTCCAAAGAATATTTTTAACGTTTTATTGTTTCAAACCCAGCGGCACGGCTACTGTATCTATATCAACGATATTATCAACACGCAAACCTGTCTGCATTATAAGTGGCGTATCAGCTGTTTTGAATACCTTGTAGAATAAAATATGAATTGGTACTAGACGTGTTCGAATACTTTATTAAATAGACTAATGGTAAATTTTACGCAAGTATTATTGACGACATTCGTGCTGAGACAACATGAATCACTATGTATCCTATTACAGTTGACCAACACATTAGCTAAGATGATGCGTCATGTTTTCTATCGTAATTTGTCATCGATATATTGGTATTCTTGAATACTAACTTAAAAGTGGAATTTTTAACAAAAGCTGCTATTTCAACATAATAACACTCATAGTTTTTGCAATGAAGCTGGGTTTAACACAATAATCTTCTATTATCACCGTTTGATTTGCTTCATTTAATATACATATATCGAATCTAATTTTTAATTTTAGGCATGTACCAATCATTTTCGAAAATATATTTTTTTCGCGTTAAAAAATTTCATTTTACATTTTATAACATCATACTCGCAAGGTCTAACTCGTATTCTCAAAAGTGTATGAAAACTGAAAATTCTTAGTTTGCCATCATTGTATATTTTTTATAAATCCTTATGCCCTACACGGTAAATATATTATTTATTTAACAGCAATTTATCTGTAGTTGACCTCGTATTGAACTAATATCCTAGTTACATGCCTGGATTGAATACACCCTTATTTTATTCTAAAAAAATTACCTTCTTTTTCTTCTTTTATAGGATGTAAGCAACGCGAATGCCGTATCTTTACAATACTAACCGACATAGAATCTAATACAATAATATTTTCCCTATACATCACGGTTTTATCACTACAACTTAATTTAAAATATTAATCAATGTGCAAAATCACTTTACTGTCACCTCAACAACGATACATACGTAAATACATAAGCCTGAAGCAATGTGTTCGCAGACCAGGCACACGTCGATATGTTTAAACAAGTGTTCAGTTGCTGAAATTCAGTTACGCTTTTGAATTACAGCGTATGCGATATTCTTGCTTATAAGTAATTGTATTGTCACTTATTTGGAACAAAGACATTGAATAAATTTATTCAGTTGCCAAAATATACAGAGGACATCTCACGCGCTGCACAACACAATATACCTACTACTATACATATATCCAGTCTAAAGGTCACACATATCTTTCAAAATCGGTTTAAAACAGTGAGTAATCTTTTCTCCACAATACACGTCAATGTAGGTCAGGTGATACATAAAATGTTGATATAGGATGTATTATACACGATTGTTGGCAAAATAAGGAAAGCAATCGATGCGATTATAAAAGTAATTTGAATACGTAAGAAATTCAATTTTAAAACGGAAATATAAAATGTTACGAAACATCCTTTAGTGAAGGTGACCGTAATTCTGTGACCACGTGAGAAGAGTATTGTTAAAAACTCACGGATCCCCTGTATCCGGGAACTAGAGCACATTCTTGCATGTTTGTTACGTAATTATCAAAAATATTAAATGATCAGTACAAACTAGTTACTAGGTATGTAGTACTACTACATAATAATCAGCACATGGACTGGTTAATCGTGTACTATGTACCAGTCTATGTACTGAAGAAAACGAGAAATTCTAAAGTTTCCACTATGTTATAGAAATCCACCTAGTGGTAAGTGACATTCATAATCAACCCCGGGTAGGTTCAACCCTTCAAACCTTTAAAGTATAATATTGCAGAACTACATTGACACTGTTATGTCAAGAATAGGTAATGCGATGATGGCGCCAGCCCCGGATCTTCAATTTTTTTAGGGGGGGCAATAACTGAAAAATGCGGCCCCCGCTCCCCGTAAATTTATTTTTACCATCCCGTTTACAAAATTTGCCACATAAATTTCTACCACCATTAACACTTGTACAAGAACTAAGCAAAGCAAATAAGTTCAACTTCTTGAGCTTCTTTGCTTACATTTTGTTAAATTTTCAGGTATGTGAATTCTTCAAGATTCCTTAACAATTAAATATAAATATAATTAGATTTTATTAAATATCAGAGGTCACGTGGAACTTTGAATCCACTAGGCCACATTTCATAACATTGAACCTACCTGGAATTTCAAGTAAGCCTTCCAAATTACGAGGTCCGGTAACCTCTTAGACCTTCAAAATGCCACATGTATCAATACTAAAACTGTGTCCTTACAAATAATTTGCATAATAATTAATATTGCATGTAGGTACTTAAAATATGAAGTAAACAAATTTAAAGTTAGTAGAACTCTTTGTGAGTCGTCTGTGACACCAAAATGCGTAGTTCTTAATACGAAAGGTATTAAGGTATCAGCCGTATAAAGTCGCTGTTTTGGACTTTTCATATGAGTATTAAGACAAATTTAATAATATAAATATTTAATATATATCATAAGTTTCATAACGTACTTCTTAGATGTAACGCATCCTATCTGGTATCGATAACAGCTGATGTCTATGAGTTGTAATGATCACATAGTATCAGGTGGATTACATGTACCTATTACATAAAAATCTCCTGGAAGAAGGATCCTCCTGAAAAAATCTCTTAGTCTAAATATATGACTAGGAGATTTTTTTTCGTTTTTTTTGCGTTTTTCAGTTATTCAATAGCAAGTTTTTCAGCCATCTCGTTTTTGGCTACAAGAATGTAAATTGTATTTCATGTAACAATATTTTTTAATTAAAGTATAACATTTCACTGACACAATAATAATCACATCAATAAAAATCTAGTCTACATTACATATCAAATGCCAATGTAGACTTGAGTTATTTTCAATTTATTTTTTCTTATAAGAATCTCATGTTTAATTTAGAATTGACTTTTTATAGCTAGTCTTAGAGTTCTAGATAATAATTAAAATCTAACAATTACAATAGTTTCTATACGGACCGTGCAGAGATATTGAGCGTCTCGGTAATCTCCTTGTGTCCAGCATTGTCAAAACTTACACGACCGCACAGTCGAAAGTTATTTGAACCAATTCATAACATTACACTTTCGTTCACGAAACCTGTTTCGGGTTGTCGTTCATTCATGAAAAATTTACTTTCATCGAGTTGGAAAAAGTGTGCAAAACAATGGCACCGGCACATCAAAGGACGAGAAGTTCACTGCGTTTGGTAACAACGTGACGTCACTGGGTGCTATAAAGTTTCGAGGCGAGTATGCGGAACATAACGACAAAATAACAGTTATTTAAGATAGGGCGGTCCGCGGTCCGGTGCGTGGTGCGTCCGATGTGCGCCCACGGCGGCGCGCGAGCACTCTCGAACGGCGTGCGCGGAGCCGCCGCGGCGGAACACGATGCACTGAGTAGCCGCGGACTTGCAGAAATTTGCAGCGTCGCCGCCCTTGACGGGGGCGTTGCTCCGAGCCAGGGACGGACGCCGAGTTGCGCACGCGACTCCCCCGCAACCCTCGGCCCGTACAACGAACGAATCTATTTCTTCAGATCTAGGTTCACCTCACTCAAATACACTACACTACCTCCCTAAA
This sequence comes from Cecropterus bathyllus, assembly GCA_018251575.1. Taxonomy (NCBI): domain Eukaryota; kingdom Metazoa; phylum Arthropoda; class Insecta; order Lepidoptera; family Hesperiidae; genus Cecropterus; species Cecropterus bathyllus. The sequence continues at coordinate 3,634 of DWPF01000740.1, read as the reverse complement.
ATAATCTACACTGCCCCTTTACACCAATTTATAAAATTGATAACATACAATTTAAGCAAATCAATAGTTTCGATATCCCATTTATCAAAAATTACACAGCCATTTCAAAAATACCATCGACTTGCTACGAGTATTTGTTGCCTATAAATTGTAATCCCGCGCGCGTAAATTCAGCCCAGAACAGTTTTGTAAGTTAACCTCTGCAACTGAGATCAGGATATTCTTACACCAATGGTGTTAGGCATCGATCAGTAAATAGGCTATTTTTAGTCTAAAGGCGTTGGAGGGCGGCGACCGTGAGCGCTAGCGCGGCAGACGGCGCTCGCGCACCACAGATGTCAGGGTCGTGGCGCCCCTTGTCCGTCGCGCTCTACTTCCGATCTTATAAATTCTTATACAAAAGTCCAGCTTTTAACAATCGGTACGCGTGCATACTTTGAAAAGTCTTTGTGAAACTTGGAAGGTGCTTCCTTTAAGTCCACACGAGAGCAAGCGGCGCGGAATGCACACAGAGATGACGACGCCGCGGCCGCGGAGGCTGGAATGCTGCCGGTGCCCTCCGCCGCCGCCCCTCGCAATCCGGACGCGGCCTTTAAACCGCTCCGACGTGTTCGCAAAGTTGTTTGCACATTTTTTTACATTCTTGTCCCTTATTAAATTCTCTTTTAGCCGTCACAGTAGGGCTCTAGGCATAGAGTAGCAACTTCTTGCGAGACTTATTTATCGATTATATATTTTTTATCTTATAATCCACTTAGATTATACAAGAAAATTGGTTTATGATGTAAGATTATATAAGATACGGTCTCAAGGCATATTAAGACGTCAACTTATTAATTGCCCATTTGAATAATGATATCAAATATTCGTATAATTAAAGCTTTCGCTTAAACACCTCGATGTAGGTTAATAACAGCGAGTTACAGAATAATAAAGCCTGTTATAGCAAAGGTTAAGTAATAATAGTGTATTCACCGATTATTCAGAGACTTACAAAACTAAGAACGAAGCTATGAAATGGATAAGTGAAAGAAAGTGCAATCGATTTCACTTTCAAAACTAAATTAACTTTCTCCAGTGACACGTTTTATGTAATACGAACAAGATAAAACATAACCACAGTATTCATATCTTACATTTAAATCTAAAGGTCGTCGGGCTATATTGACACACCTCAAACAACATAAAGCTTAACTCTAACAGTCAAGCCATGTTGATCACTAATCGTTCCCAAGAATACTAGTTCATTAAAATTTTTAACAAGTCGGACGTATGAATGAAGGTTGAGACAATAAAGAAATAAGTTTCGAACAAAACCACTTTTTCTCCGTCCGTTGTGTACAGAGTGAATGATTTTAAGAAGTAAAGGCTCAGTACGTGTAAGTATAACTTAAATTCACATCGGAAAAAATGTTTTAACGATAGCACGCCAGCTACTGAAATCGGTTACGTCCTGGAATACATTAATCTCAACTGCGTAAAACATCACAAGACTGTCTTATACTTTATTGCAAACTGAGACTTTATGCTTTCGTAGTAGAACACAAGCTTACTGGCATTCGATAAAATTGAAGCGCTTTTTCTTATGTTCTTAAAAAGAATTCCAACATTTCAAATTTAAATGGCCTGTGGATAAAAATCTAAGAATACGACGTATCAAAATATTTGTGTTTCTTGTTGGGTCGCGGCATGATTGGACTTTTAATTCGAGAAAGCCAATGTCATTTTATTATTTTACTGTCGCCAAAAAGAAGAAAAATAATTATAGGTAATCAAATAACTTTAAATATCTACTGCATAAATGGATTAAAAAACTATTCGATGATAAATTTTAAATAAACTCATCACTTACTTGACTGAAACTTTACAAGAACGTTATATAAAATAACGTCGTGAAAACGTCCTACATCATCATCGTCAACAAGTATCATTAAAGAGTACTTCAATAATACAATACTAACACTTGTCATTAATATACGTGCTTATACGATTGCACCAGATAGAGCTGCCAACAAAACAATGTCAAGTGTCGTAAACCGAAATTAAAACCTCTTAGAGATGTCCAAGCGACATTACCGGTGCAAAGAATCGTCAATCACTTTCAATCATAAAATTAAAGTCGTGGCATGCAAAGTGGTGGCTGAACAATGAAAGCTGACGGGCAGGTCGTCGTTACTTTAATGGTCGTGCAGCGGAATTCCAACTCGCCTTACTTTCCACGCGGGAATTTATTTGTGAGTACCCTTTGTGATCGGAACGGCTTTGAGATAAAGCACATTCATCATTTCGATACGTTTGCAATTACTGCTTAAAGGCTTTTATTCTTTGATATTTTGCATCGGACTGTACGCTCAGACGCTTTTGTGTTACCAAGCCAGCTAGATGATTTAGATAAGATTACAGATACGTTGGATAAATATCTTTATTCTTAGGAACTTCACGCATAATTCTTATATGCTATGTATATCTTGTATGTGTGCTAAGTAGAGTTCATTGAACTGGGATTTCAGTGGGCAAATCCCCCATAACCTAATCCCTCCGTCTGAGATCAAATATCTTTTGAAAGATTTCATCTGATTCGAATGGGTTGAGAACCTTCTTTATTAAACTTTACTATGCATTCGCTGGTTATTGTGTACTAACTTTACGCACACGGCTTCTATTGCGTGTAAAATAAGAAGCCTTTTAAAAATTTCCGACTGACTTACTTGCTAAAATAAAACTCTAACTTCAGCTCAGCAGTCCTTTTTAACCGATTTCCAAAAAGGAGGAGTTTCTCAATTCGACTGTATTTTTTTTTTATATTTCGCGGAGCTAAACAGTTTGGCGGCACTCGCGATTCCTGTGCACTTTCGGATGTTTCGGAGCCAAGATTTGCGTCTTATTATAACCTAACTACTCATGTTTTTTAACATAACTTTTATCTTTAACCGATACATAGTTATTGATAGATATAATACGCAAGTACTATAAATTAGTATAATGGACAACTTAAATCCTCAAGCCAAGTATCAGGAACTGCATTACGCCATGTGCAAGGAATGAACAGGTGCGTCAACGGTCTGCGCGCCGCAAGGTGCACTTTCACGGCTCCAACATGCAAAAGCTCACACGTTATATAACAATATGTATATAAATAGGATGCCATTAAATTAAAATTCTTGGCATTATTGCATCGGTATATGGAGTCGGTTAAGTAACTTAAAGAACACGATCATTATGTAATAAGAAATGTAGCGGACAATTAAGTATGTGTACAATTGTATTATGTAGATTGCTTTTGTTTTTTTTTTCTAACCAAACTTAATTTACTTTCTTCTTAATCAATATCAATATCAAATATCAATAAAAGTGCTTCATTTATTTTGATTAAGTAAAACGTACCAAATATATCGATCAAAAAAACTTTACCTTTGCTATCATATATATTATATACTAGCTGTTACCCGCGGCGTTGCTCGCGTAATTACGAGGATTAAATTTTGATAAGGAGTTGTTTCCCAAATGATACATTTTGGATGCATTGATAAATAGCTGCAGGACCTAAAAATTTAAATGTTTAAAATTTAAATGTGTTTTATGATTATCTACGGTGCCGAGACGTGATCTTTACCTGTGGGCTTCTCAAGTAAGC
>DWPF01000739.1:0-10195 GCA_018251575.1 Cecropterus bathyllus | reverse complement strand
AGGCTAGGCTAGGCTAACACAGATTTTTCTAAAATTATGTGCGTATTGTGCGTCTACCAATTCGCACTTGGCCAGCGCAGTGGACTATGGCCTGAAACTCTCTCAATCTGAAAGAAGACCCATGCCCAGCAGTGGGACAGTAAAGAGTGGACGGTACCTAATAAGTTACCTTCCTATTAGGTAATTCAAATATTATGAAGTCAATGGATTTTGTTTTATGGGGAAATAAGTACCTATGTTCTTAATGTTCAAGTGTAAAAGTGTCCATATTAAAAAAAGTTTTTTAAACTAAGATAGACTAGATAAATAATATTTGTTCCGATACTATAAACTAATAATATTGGCATGAAACAATCGATTCAATGTTTTTACTGTAGATACTCATTCATACCCAATCTCTTGCATAGGCAAAAGTTTTAAATATTTACATTCTCATGTTAAAAGAAAACTTATCTCTACATAAGTATTATGTACCTACTAACTGAAATATTAATAAAACTTTTCAAACACTTCAATCATAATATTTAGACGTGCAGTTAGTGAAAATTTCGTAAATCAATCAAAGTTTGGAACAAAGATCATAATTCCCACGCAACGACTCTTCTGGAAAACTTAAATTACTCTTTTTCCGCATTACGAGTGCGAAAAATCTTCTTGACGGGCTGAGAAATTGATGGCGTCGAAAAAACTGGCAAGTCAAATCCCGCAACTTTTTACGTCAGCCGAGTTTCACTTAGAGAAGTTTCTACATCCATTTGGAAGTCGCTCCTATACGACAAGCTGACAAATTTTAATGAACCCCAGAGACCGTTAATGTCTGCGAACTGCGTAATGGGAAAACTTTGGAGCCTCCGCCGACTGTGCTCGTTCGGGATTTTTGTCTTACGAGTAGGTATCTACATTCGCACATTGTGTTCGAGACATATTTGTCGAACTCAGAACAAAACAACTTAAAGCTTTGGATAACAGTCATAAAATTAACTTTCCGTATTCATTACGAGAAATTTAATTTATGTTTTATCGCCATTCCCAGGGGACGTCGAGTTAAAACTCGAAATTCTATACCCTTGAGTACGCGATAATAAAAAGCGCAATCTTTTCGTCGTGTGTCGGTTAAACTCTTTCATCGAATTAACTCCGCGCGGTATACATTACATTATAAATTTCGACTATACTCTGAATGACCGGCGAAAAAATGATTGGGGCTACATGATTGTGATTTAAACGGCTAACCCCCGTTTAGGGCGGCGTAGGCGTCATCCATCATACGCTTTACATATGTTTGAATAAAGCTCGTGGGAAAAGGATTTCCTCTCAGAAGTCAAAGCGACATTCTGCAATAATGTAGGGTGGCCAAAATCAGTAGACTAGTGGGATACGAAAGTTGATTCTAATTTTGTTTTTATGCAATGTATTACGTATTATATCTATGTATGAAAATAGTAAACTTTTATTATTACTGAGAAAATATTGTACATTTGTATTTTCAATTATTTTATATAGTTACCAACTAATCTTTAATATTACCTTATTTGTTGGCGATAAAATGATACAGACTTGTACCCAATTGTGAATTTTATCCGTGAGTAAAAATTCAAAACGAATTAATGAAATAATGAATATATTGTACACTTTTATTTTATGGGTTTTTATTATTTAAGTTTTAATATTAAAAGAATTTACCATACTGACTTCTCTAGTATTACCAACCTTTTAAAATAAATATTAAATGAGACGGTTTCATAATATTATTGCTGAAAATTTTGCATAAATCAGCGGACACTATAAATTACGAACCAAAATATATTTTGATGTAATGTAATTGTAGGACGTGTGATTTTCTACTAAATCCATATCCCCCGTCCTAACACAGCATGGTGCGCCCACATACAAATAGCGGATTAGGGCAGTTAGCAAACAAGGCGTCGCCGGCGTGTGCCGTCGCCCTTACAGCTAATGCTGTATTAATGTCCATTAGAGCCGACCATTGTTCTGTAGAGTGACGATTTATTCAGATTTATTCGGCTAATGTGACTCTCTAAGCCGAAGATTTTCGCACGAGGCATTGCGAAGTCAAGTGTCCATTGTTATAGTCTTAACACGTTTTGATTTAGAATTTTATTACTGTAAATTACCGACGGTTTTGTAGTTGTGTTTAGTAATGGGACATAATTAAATGTTGCAACAAACAAATTATGGTATATGTAATAAATATAGAACCAGTGAGGTTCAACCGAGGAGGTACCACCGCCGCACCTCTTTTAAGCTTGAAACTGTATTTAAAGTTAGGTTCATATGTGCGATAATCTTAGTCGTCGGACAACAAAGCATCTGTGGCCTATCCGGGTCTCTGAGCTGAGGTTGTCACTATCGTCCAAGAATATCTGTTAGGTACTTATCCCCATGTACAAGAGATCGTCCTAATGACGATCACAGATAAATCCCCGAAGGTTTTGAATGGCTAAGCCTTCAAACCGCAACGCGGTGCTGTAAAAACTGCACAGGCTTACGTTGTAATAAGTCAAAAAATGCTATGCCGGTGACGGCGTAGCACCCTACTATTTCCACCACTTTAAATGATTTAATGTTGATATAATTATCTCGCCGACACCAACTCGATTTATACATAGTACATACCATTGAATTATTGTTGGACTAAGGTAACATGCAATCACGTAAGTTCACGTAACCTTGCACCACAACCAAGGTCGCCAGATTGATCGGTGGTTGGTGCAAAGATAAGGCCTTATCAGCGTGCACGTGTCATCAGCCCCTACGGCTTAGAAAGCCGCTATTGCTCCATTACGATGTTTTATGGGACATTAAGATAGAATTGTTCACCATCTTACGATCACTAGATTGTTACATTTGATCAGTTTGGTTGAAGTTAAACTTAAAAAGAAATTTAAAATAAAATACACACTTTAATGTTTATGTACTTATGCAAACAAATGTAGTTCATTTTAATTGTTATTTTACTGAAAAATTAATAGAATTATATACAAATATGAGATATCTTTTTATTTCATTGCAGACTTATACTTTAAATGGGAAAGCTAATAAGATTGTCATATCGCGCGATTCCACAAAGCGATCTCATTACCGGCGTTTCACTTTACACTTCCTGTGTATTCGTGTGCAATCTGTAGTGTGCAAATCCGTTAATCTTATTTGGCGGGTAGGCAAAGCGCACGTGGCGCCACGTGGCCCCAAATCGAACTAATCTCGGGGCCGTACGCGTCGGCGGCGGGCGGAGCGCGTGCGCTACGCCGATAACGCCAAGAAATACTATTCATTCCCGCTCTTTTGTCGCGAACAATCACATATTTATTTATGATATTTGCTACAACCTGCCCGCCACCCTAGTGAGTTAATGCGATCGTGTTAAGAGCTGTGTCTCCAGTCACCCTTGCGAGCTAAAAGAATGTTATGAGTGAGCGACCGTAATCTTCCTTATAACGCATTAAGACATAACAACGCTGAAATCATTCAATCATGAGTCTGTGAAAAAAATCATAAACATTCTACAAACATATTACAGCTAAACATAAATATTAAAATAGGCATAAGAAAGATAATGTTGAGGTGAAAGAAATAAGTGCAGTAGTTGCATTTAACTGCAATTATATTTACTTGCAATTATATTTACCCATTTTTATGATACCTAAACTGCTAGGCACAGACCTTTCCTTATAACTGGGGTAGACCTGGAGCGTAATGCACTCCAGCACTCCAATACGTTGCATGATCAGTGGCCGTAGAAGAAATACGGATTCGTGGCCAATCGCATCGGATATTTTTTTGCTATCTATAATGGCTCTAATATAATAATGATTTAACATTTTTTATTGAAACTAACCTGGACAGACGGCTTAACCTGCCTAGAAGCATGAAATTATATAGAATTACAGTAGCGGCCGCTGCTAGGGGTCACCCATAAATCAATCGGCCACACCCCACAGTAGCCATAATTATGTTTCTAGATAAAATGAAATCTATACAAATCGCGGGACTGCGCGCTTCAGAGTAAGTACACCGATTTTGTGTTATACTTACAATAAATCAATCATTTACGTCATAAATAAAGGTGTATGAACCAGATTGTAATGTAATGTGATTGATTTGCTTACAAACACAACTTAATATTTCTATGCAATTTTTCATACACTAAGGGTGTAATCACTTGCAATCCACTTTGAACTCACGTGAGATATTGACGCTCCTACAAATATATAATAATTTGTATATAGTATTTGGAAATGTTATATTCATAATATCATAGTTTTAGTACATCGATAGTATAACATCAGATTTTTGGCTTTATGAACAGTATTCATTTTAATCAAATATATATTTAAAAACTAAAAATGACTAATGTCATTTGAATGACGCAATCAATTTGACATAACGCGAATGTTTTGCTTTTCACTTTGTATCTTTCTAGGTTTGTAGTGTTGTCGTTGTTGTAGTTCTAATAAATAATCACATTTGTGTCACATTTAACGTGGAAAACAAATCAATTTCAGTATATTCAGAAAAAATTGATTCAAGATGGTTGAAGAAGATGAATATGCATGTGTAAACAGATCGCAACTTAAAATCAAGGATAATTCTGGAATTAAAAAGAAAAAGAAGAAGAAGGCTAATAAAGAGAAGGAGAAAGTCCTCGAACAGGAAGTAAAACAACAACTTAAGCAGCAAACAGTTCAGGATACTCGGACGAAAGCTGAATTAGCTTTTCAGAAGATGCAGGAGAAGATGGTAAGTTTCAATGTCTTCATTTCTGCGTGTCTCATAAATCAGTGTCTTGTTAATACTTAACTGTAATATTAGCATAAAGTTAACGTATCTGCACTAACGTAAAGCACTATTGTGCATATCTAAAAATTTACCAATTCATCTGTGTTATTAGCTTAAAATCAAATGTTATTATAGTGGTTGTAGTGCTAGTTGGTGACATTAGTTCTGAAGGGCAACAAGTATCAAACCTCGTTATATAACAAATATAAATAATAATAAGGTCAATACCAGCCCCGGATCTTCATTTTTTTTGGGGGGGGGCAATAACTGAAAAATGCCACCTCCTGCCCCCTTATATTTATTTTTACCGTACTGTTTGCAAAATTTGCCATTTCAATTTGCCGCCTTCTGAACTTACCGCCCGGGGCATAGGCCCCGGCTTGCCCCCCCCTAGATCCGGCACTGGTCAATACATTTATACTAGTCACTAATATAGGAGGTACTAGGAACTGCTACTATAAATCTGTATCAGTACATGTATGTATGATCCAAAAGTCATACTGCATTTACACTGCTAGTGATTTACCTCCCTTTCAACTATTTGTACTATGAAATATTAGTTATATGTAAATATAAGTGATAGTTAATACCAGGGATGTTATGGATACGCAATTTTGGATCTGGATACAGATACGGATATAGGAATAATATTATATCCGTTTTGTATACCGTTACGGATATGTAATTATTTCGGATTATCTGGTTAGTTTCAGTTACGGATATTGTATATTTAAGGAATTTAAATGTAAAATACAAATAGGTAATTTGGTTTTATTTCTATGTTATCAATAGCTATTACAATTGGTCATATCACTTATTATTATTATAGCTACCTCATCAATTTTAATTGTTTTTTACTAAAACTAAAAAATGTCTCGAAACATACCCGAAACTTTTATATCGGATATGATTACGCATATGGATATTTTTTTATGTCGGATATCAGATAGTTTCGGTTTCGGATATGGAGCTCCATTACATCCTTGGTTTATACATTATTTATTGCTTTAACTGACAGTTCACACAGTAATTTGTATTGATACACAATCCATTACTCTCCTGCCCCAAAAAACTGCACCCAAAGTAAACAACACTTTTGGTGAGGCAAAAGCTGAATGCTTTACATATTTATCTATACGTCAAACACTCTTTATTTGGGTTTACATTCTGCCCATATGCTGCAAATACAGAAACCACGAATGACCAGCAGCACTTATCAAAGCTGATGCACTAACAATAGGCGTGAAAACGATTTACTTGAATCAACTACAACTGCAAAGATTTTTTTTTAACCACAAATACAAGAAATTTGTCACAATTTTTTTACCCATGAATACTGAAAACGCAAAAAGTTAAGACATGAATAGGTAGCTTGGACTGTAAACGATTTTGTATATATACAAATGTATAAATACAGTATTATAGATAACTATGACTTCAGATAGCAAGCTAGTTTTTAATACAGATAATTTTAAATTTATTCCATTTATTTCAGCAAAAGCAAAGGATCCAGCAAAAGGCAGAAATGACACACAAACAGAGAGTGGAGAAATTCAATCAGCACCTCGACAGCTTGACAGAACACTTTGATATACCGAAAGTATCTTGGACTAAATAAGCTAAAATATTATTTTGTATGTTGCAAAAAATTGTGTTCTAATACAGTGTAATAATTAATAAAATTATTGTATAGGTTTATACTTGTATTTTTTTAAAAGCCACCTATTGCTTCCAGATTTACAGCTCAAAATTTTTAAATTGCATTCATTTTTTAAATTTAATGACAATTAATATTGGAGAAAAATATATTAGAATACTTCATATTTTTTTTCAATAAGGAACCGAAAAGTGTAAGATGTCCATGATTACAGAAATAATAATAAATTCATATCATATAATAATATAGTATAACTATGTGGAAAATATGCAATAAATATTAAACCATAAAAATTATATTTTCTCATTCTAATTTTTAAATATAATAATGGCCATATGTCTATCACCACACTCTCTTCTCACCTCCCTGGACACCTCACTACATCACATTAGAGCATCTTACCACTGCTATATTACAATGGCATTGAACTTTGCCAAATCTGACATTTTCAATTTTTACCAGGTGGTAGAACCAGTGTAGTTTTACCAGGGAAGTACCACCACACCTATTTCCAACATAAGCTTGAAATAGGTGTGGTAACAAGTAGTTCTTGTATTTCGGTGGACCGGTGTGGTTGCTGGCTCACTTATATATCAGTTACCAGCAACGCAACACATCTGTGATCCACTTCAGATAGACAACCGATCACAACTTACTATCAGGTAGTCTGCATCTTCGCTTGCTACATTGATATGATAAAAATTAAAGTTGATTCCCATAGACCTATTTTCTAATAAACAGCACATTTATATCGTATCAGGTGAAATAAGACAATTACACCGATTTCTAAATATTTATTGTATACTTATAATTAAATGGTATAGGTGTAAAAAAGTAAAATCTACAATGTTACAAGTGGACGGATATGGCTTAAAAATAAAATTATATGGACGGTCATAGTAGACAATTAAAGTTACTCCATAAAGCTAAATACATATAAATAATTCAGTTAACTAAAATACATTTACTGTCTCAAGTAACATGCCATCTCATCTCAAATATATATTGAAACAATATTACTTCAATATAAATATAATATTCACTCTGGAACGAAAAAAGAACTTAAATTTCATATAGAAGTCACAAGAAAATATGTTTTTCATACATTTATTACATACATTGTATTGTATAACATATTAATAATGTGATAGTGGTAGCATCATACGTCTGAGTGTCATTTTGATAAGCACAAATATTATTATGCTTATAGCCGCATTAATGGATTGGAAAATAAAATATTTTTTATAACGAAGTAATAATAAAAATTGAAAATCTTAAAAGTAACTTAAATAAAAATGAACACAGGTAAAAAAGTATGTAAGGAAGTTATAACAGAAGAACTGTTCCATCAAATTAAAGTTTAATCAAAATAGTATTGCTATATGATAATGTAACATTAAATACATTGTTATCTTAAACTAAATGCTATGTTATACTAAGAGTTACCATTATGATGACAATTAAAATTCAAAAACAAAGCTTACAAATTAAAATTGTCTTGTGCTCTTAAGCTGAAATAAAAAAGCTGTGGACAAATATTTTACAAAAGTACCTATTAAAATATTCATAATATTGAAAACTTAAAATATAATAATGAATGTTGTTTGCTATACTATTGCCGTTGAAAGATAGATATTTTAAAACAATGAACTCATAAACAATAGCATATTATAAATACATCCTATAAAGATAACTATAAAATGTGTATACGAAATAAATGCATAATACGTGCAAATACAGTGTAAACTTGTAGAAATTCACAATACAAAAGATTTTTTTGTAAAAGCATTTGTCATTACAAAGAAGAAAAAGACCAAAACACTTGATTGACTACATAAGTCAATAATAGTTTACTCTTTATGAATATTTCTATAGAATGTCTACACAGTATTTAATGAGGTAAAAAAAGATCATCATTTCATGAATATAGTATATATCCTGAGATTCTTTTAACAGTCAATATTATTACATCATAAGGCACTAGTGAAGTAAGGATATTAAAGCTAACAATAGCACTGTTAAGCTACCAACTATATTTGTGGCACCGTTACCCCTCCAGAAGGAATAACTGAAAGTAAACAACTTAATATAATTCTCCTTAGTTGACCAAGGGTCACTGCCATCATCAAAGTGCATTGGGCACTGATCTCTTTCTCTCTCGTACTCTTCCATTTCCACGGCGACCGCTGCGCCCTCTGTGTAGTTCCAAGATGTCACGTCTTGTTTCAAATCGCAGTACGGCCCTAGCGCTTGCGACATAAGTACTCTGAAACAAAGAAAATAGTCGTTGTACTTAAACTCGTAGTTATGTCTAAATTTCAATTAATGTTTAATTTGACAGAATATCACAAATCAAATCAAAATATTTTTTCTCTAATTCCTAATTTTTTAAAATTTTGAAAATATTATGCCTGGTGGTGGTGATGGAGGCATAACGTGCTATGGGCAGTGGAGGCCATTCCCCGGGGGCACGCTTTGGAAAACGACAATTTTTTTACGTAATATATGACCGGTATTTTATTGTAGAAAAAAACTGGCGCCCCCGAGGGGCATAATCTTATTGGTCGTTATATTTCAGAGATACCAATGTCAAAGACTATTTAGATTTGACGATCTTTTTGTTTTTGGTCGTCAATTTATTTATTTTTCCCTAAATGGGTTGGGCGGCGAACTGATCACAACATAGTTATGAAAAGCCACACTCAATTTAATACGAACAACTACGAACACTATTAATATTAAATTGACTGTGGCCTTTCAGTGTCCCAGTATTACAAATTATTTATAAAATATTTATGGCATACATCTACAAATTTATCATGTCTCTCAATTTACCTGTTTAGATCCGCTCGTTGGTACACCCAGCATCTGTATTTTGAAAATGGATCTAGCTCATCATATGTGATCAAATATGATTTTAAATTCTCTTTCCAGTATCCGATACATTTCATCTTGTAGTCAGGGTCACTATAAATGTCCACTGGTCTGCCTAAATAGTCCACAGACAAACAATAATTCTCCTTGATTTGTATAGTTTTTTGATCAACATCGCAGACTGAGAAATCGCTAATATTAATTTTGCAGTACAGATTTGGACGGGGACTTAGGGTAACACCACCGAGAATTCTTGTTTCAAATCTGACATCTCCTTTTTGGGTAAAGTTAAATTTCCCAGCGACCGGACAGCGTATAGGAGATGGATGCTTTTTAAGGAATAGATCGTATCGCCATTGTTGTTTATTTGGAAATTGGACCCATGAACACACTGTGTGGAAGTTGCTTTGTATCATTGCCAAACCCTTGCGGTACCTGTAAACATACATTCCAACGTTTATTAACATCTCAAAAAGAGGTTCTATCGTAACGAGACACCTTTCAAAGTAATGATAGATTATTGTCGTCCAATAATAATTCTGTGAAGAATCTACTTAAAAAAAAGGTTTTCCATTTGTGATTTTTAAATTTTGAGATTTATTATTATAGTCCAAAATCAATGTACTACGTGAGAATTGCAATTACAAAAGCATTTTTTTCTCAAATACGATTTCATTACCATAAAAAAATTAACCAAAAATAAGACTTACTTCTAGGCCACAAAAATGTAAAAAGTAATTCAAATATATGTAGGTTTAGGTCATAGGCAGAAAATAGTACATAGTCCCGAAGTCGGCCGACTTTGGGAAGTCTGTTAAAAATTAACTGTTTGCAAAAAAAATAGTTGGGGTATATTTTTGCTTT
>DWPF01000738.1:0-10196 GCA_018251575.1 Cecropterus bathyllus | reverse complement strand
TCCTCCAAACTATATTTAACAAATATATGCGATGTACAAGCATGCGGATTGTTTAGTATATTTACATATATGGATAACTTCTGTAAGAATATATGTATAATTATATATTTCATATTACATTATTTGTTACTGATATTAAATACAAATAAATGAATAATTATGTTTTGAAAAACATTAATAAAGATAAGAAGAAACATAATATTTATATAAAAAGTTGTTTATCATAGATAAAACGGTACATCAGCATTGGTTTTATTGATTTGTTGCAGGTTGTACCGTTATACCTTCACATTTTAGGATACCATCATAATTAAATAACAGGACATGTCAATTTTAATGAATACAGTTTTAAATTATTACTTGATCGGTTTTATAGTAGGAAATAATTATATATAAAGGTCGTATAACTTTTTTGGTTCGACTCCGGAAGCACCACCACACCTATTTCTGTCTAATAGTAGCAGTGTTATGCATTGCTGTGTTCTGAGCTGAAGAGGTCTGAAGTAAGGGGAGATATACTTATCCGAGGCGTTCCAACTTAGTCCTCAGGACTAGCCACGCATCTCTGGCTAAACTCAGGCAAGACTCTGATCTTATCTGGGGTTCATTACAGATATCGATGGCGGCAGTGACCTCTTCCCATGTTCGTTTACTACTTCCATATTATAAGAAAGAAATTAATTGTAACTAGAGAACAAAATGTAGCAGAGCGCTATCAAAACATTATATATAAGATGTCCTACATATTTAATCGTATCGAGCCGTGACTATAGTAAATACTTAATTGGGACAATTTTCATGCAATTTGTATGGAAATATGCCTTATGGCTAATATTAAAATATAATAAGCATTATATAGGTATTGAATTATATTGATCACATAAGTGTTATGTAATACGTTTATTGTTTACGTTTATTGGTGTTACAGTTAATAAATATAGATACTAATACGCAGCACTTTTTTCTAGTAAGCAAGTAATAAATAATACTCTCTGTAGTTATTGGTACATACTATGAGTGAATTCAAGCAAATTTCAAAATCTGATAATCAATTTAGATGAGAAGTGCGTGTAGCAAAAGAGGATTTTTAAGTGATGAAATACATTGATATTCATCTTCAAGCTTTTTTTTTACTTGAACTTAATAGGCCAGTCCATAGTTGCATATCTATCACGCAATTTGACCTCAAGACGGTCTCAAGAATTACGCGAGTAAAATGACGCGGCCAATGTTTTTAATGTTTCCTGTTCATTTATTGCGCGATGCTTTTAGCAATAAAAATAATTGCGGAAATATTTGATCGAAATGTGTTTGATTACGTTTGAAAATTTATTGATAATATAAATAAAAGTTTATGATGGCAAATAGTAATATGCAGATTGTCAACTTTCCCTCCATACGATATGACCTGACCGCTGCCAATTAATTTCCACTTAGAATTTACAAAAATAAATGCACAAGTAGTGTTTGCAATCAATTTTAATGTCATCTCGAAAACCTTTTCAGAAATGTAAAGAAGTAAATGGTTTTTGTTTGACGGGCAATTACTCTCGGCATGTCCTTTAGAAACAGTTTTTTTATCCTTTCAGTTGCGTTGTTGGATGTGAGTGCAATATTCATTAATTATTCACTTTTGTAGTAGTACCAAATAAGTGAGCAAACCACCAAATGTCAAGTGGCCACTGCCGCCCCTGGACATCTGTCACCACAGATAGGGTATCCTTCCTGAGGTTAATTACAGATGTCAATGCGAATCCTTGGATGCGTTTCTATTTCTAAAGACTAATTTGAAATTTCCCAAATAAACGCCTCTCCCTTACTACGTTCTTGAAAACCGAAGTGGCATTTAAAATTGCTAGTTTAAGGCAAAAAAAGGTAGTGATGGTGTTTATTAAGTAGCAACACGTAAGAATTTACCACAGTCAAAGAAACGCAACAAAAGTTTAAAACAAAACGCTCCGCAAAGGCTACGTCTTTTAAGAACAAATATTATATTCCCCTTATAAATATTTTTCGTATATATCAAATACTTTTATTACTTTTTTATTTACATAACTATTTTATGTTTCCAGAGCGCTGGTGTTGGCGCTGTCGTGCGCGTGTGCTGTAGCGCTCGCGCCCCTCACAGCTCCAACAGACGATGACTGTGCCCTCTACCTCACAGGGCCTGGCCGGTCTTCAGCTTATGATTACAGTTTAAACCTGCTAAAAGGAAATTTGTAAGTACATTATTTTCTTAAATTTATTCATAGCAAAATTATAACAGACATTTAGAAAGACAGACATACATAGACAGACATTTAGAAAAGGGAGAATTATTTCATGTTTCTTTTTCTAAGAAATTTTTTATTAAATTCCTTGTTTAAGTATGAAGATAGGAAGTAAAATAAAATTTGAGTAGCTAATTTGATTCTAGAATTTTTACAAAAGTTTCTGGACATTTTGCATTTTATTTGTTATAAATAAACTAGATCTTCATAGTATATGCATATGATTGGTTAATAAAATGTCAATGACCTCTTCGGACACTTAGGAAACCAGATACAGATTATTAACAGACCGTGTGAAAGTATCTCATAAAATAAATACAGTAGCAACATCGTTCAAACGTTGCCTAAATTCAATGTCAACAAGTACAAATGTAGAGCAAAGTCATACTGTCACTCTTGCATCAACGCAATGAGATATCAAGAAAGTTCTTTTAGTTGTCAGTGATAAAGTTACAGTTGAGATATACAATACAATATTCAAATTTGATCGGTAGCGTGACATGTTTGACGCATATCGAGTGAGTATTGCTTGATCGGATCAGCCCAATGTCAACAAGTGAGTACTCATGATATCTCAGTCACGACATACTACGAACGTATTTTTTTTTCAATGGACGGAACAAGTGAATTTATACCATTTTTTACTCACGATGGTACAGAGACGGTATATGCGTTTGGGGTGAGAGGATGTATGTTTGTGCAAACCAATGTTGCAATTTATAACGTAAAATATGCACTCCTGCTATAAATATCTTTAACCTATCCAAAATGAGATGGGGAATTTCAAAGATGTATTACTTCTCCCAAAGACTATATTTGAATGCTTAAAATCAGTATTTTACTTAAATTCAGAATCACTGCTAGTGATGTCATCACAGTTGCTGGCTCCGCCAACGTAAACTTGGTATATTTCTGTAGTACGCTTACTAAAGAGTAAGCGTACTTCAGAAATATGAATGATAGAAAAAGTTCTATCATAAATATATTTTTAGCTTTTATCGTAACCCCATTATTAACCCACTGATGCGCACAGGTCTTCTCTCACAATAGAGTCTTAGGCGATAGCTTACTGCGCTGGCCTATCGCTATTTTATAGACTGCACGTAGTTTTGTTTTTTTTAGAAACTCTAAAGTGTGTAAGCTATCTCACGATGTTTTACTTCAAAGTAAAGCAGTAATCAATAATTTCTTACAAGAACATCATTTTAGAAAATCGGTCACATTCGAATCGGTCTCACTCAGTGTCACTGATCTATTTTATCATTTGTTTTATCATATTAATACACATAAGCAGTTTAGATAGATAAAAAAAGATACGTCACGTTAAGTCGAAGTCAATGTAAGAGAGAGGACAGCGAACCCAATGTCACACTGTCACCGTTGCATCACAGCCGCAGACGTCGCTGCCACAAACTTGACACATTTCTGCGACACGCTAACTCTTTTTCTAATATAAAATTTTAACATGAATATTGTATTCAGATCTGAATATCAAATTACTTTATTTACAAATCGAAATTTAAAAATATTTGAATGTCTTCTTTTAATGACCATATGATAAGCATGCAAATAACTTTTATTTATATCATTAATTAAAAGTACTGTATCTATACGATATTTTATATTATATTAAAAGAGTACACGGTACACAGTACACGTACACGGTACACGTGTACACAGTGTAATTTGCTACCTATATACACCCTGTATATAGGTAGCAAATGGTCATGCAGTTTTTCACGCAATCAAGGTTTTCCATAAAAGCTAAGCTATGATAGTCAACCCACTATTGTCCCACTGATGTGCACGGGTAAGAGACCCGTGAGGGTGAGTCAGAATGAGATTCTTAGGGCTTAGACTTCACATAGTTAAAAAAAATTTTAGAGAACTCTCAGGATTACATGGCTTTCTCACGATGTTTTATTTAGGGCATAAAGGAGTGATAATTTCTCATAAGCACATCATTTTTAGAAAAATGTGTGCGTGCTTGGTATTCCATCCTAACCTTCGATTGAGATTTTTGTTGACGTGACAAATTCATTTCAATCTATATAATTTTGTCTTATTTGTATTGAGTAAATTCAATAAAGAGAGAAAAACTTTAATCACCGTCGTTTTTTGCTAAATTATCAATGTACCGAACATTATTTATATTATAATAGTAAAAGTATTTTTTAAATTCCTATCTTCACTGTATATATTTGTTCTATCATTTACCTGCCTCAATTTTATAGAACCTCGTAAATTGCTAACATTACTGTAATTATTTGCTAAATCGTTTATCTACTTAGTACTATTCAATAGCAGTAGTAGAAATTCGTAACTTAGCTGTATCTCATCCTACATATTATTATACCATTAAGCATAAATCTCTAAACGGATGTTCAAATATTGACTATTCAGACGTGACAAATAATCTCGCTCGACCGGGTTTGTCGGAATTGTGTTAACGGTTGTCATCGTTCTGTGAATGCAGTTATAAGTGATTGTGTGTCTTCGGAAAATAAACAGCCAGCACACAATGATTCTCGAGCAAAACAAAGCGTAATGTATGTGTCTAACAATATCTTCAATAATAAGGTCAATAACTCGTCACAGCAATAATTCACGTTTGCGCTAAGTTATTGTCTTGAAGAGTTACTGTTCATTTATTGTCATAGAGATAATTCCACCGTATTTCTATTAAATAGGATTATCACTTATTTATTAGCACATTCTCACAGCAGTACGATTACAACCTAGACATCTATACTAAAATATAAAAACGAGATGGTGTGTGTCTGTTCGTTACTCAATCATGCAAGAACCATTGGTCCGATTTACATGAAATTTTGCACGTGTGTAGCTTATTTACCTGGTCAACTTATAGGCTAATTTTGATTTCGATATTTTGCTCTATTTAAAGATGACGACTATAATATGTTCAGTAGCGACGCATGAGTACTTCATCTAGTATTATAACGTTCGTATGTACTAGCTGTCAAATACCATACTAGAAGACGTGTGATATAATTCTCTAATCTCATCATCAAATCATCTTTATTTTATTACTGACGCACTGACAGGCCTGAGTTACATCCATCCGCCGTGTTGATCAAGTACGTAACTATGTACTTCAAAATATTTTGATGTACTTTAGTTAAAAGTTACAAGTATAAATGTTGCGCTACGTACCTTTGACCCTCGTTTATTTATACTGTTCTTATCTCGTACGCTACATTAAGCAACAGACAATTCGAGAGGTCCGACTAGCATTCACTTTCAAAATCCTTTCGCTGCCTTTCGTTAACCGATTCATCATGAACTTACACTATTGTAGAACTTAGAAGTTGTATAACCCAGGCTAAGTACATTATCTAACGATGACCATCCAAAACATTGAATTGGGTATCAAAGACTCATTTTCTTCAGTCACATGCACGCAAACACCGTCTGTACGAATGAGTAATTACGATTTTTACTTTATGGTTCTCCCGATGTTAAGAGATAACTGGCACCCGTGGACATTTATTATAAACCCTAGATAGTATTAAAATCCTAAGTTGAACTACAGTTGCGTTGGTACTGGCACTTCGTTTAAGGCTACTTAACATACTAATGTTAAGTAGCCTTAAACCAGAAACGTTAAGTAACCTCTGCCCTTCCTTATCTCGGAATCAAACCATGAGGAGTTCTTAACCTCAACCTGTGCGATACACGAGTATCGTACAGGTTTAGTACTAACAATTAATTAATACTAATAATTATATATATCGTATAGGTATATATAATTATTAGTGCAATGTTCTGTACCATGAAACCCAACACTAATAATCCCACATTTCTTATATTACGTTATGAACACACAAGACTAGTATAGTCAAGTATACCCAGACCGGAACAAATATCTAACTTCATCATTTTAATATATGGCTAACCGAGGTCGAAACCAGTACTTACATGGTAGACCGGTAGAGCGAACACAGCGCCACGCAGGTGATATGTTATATGTAATATGTATATTAAAAGATATCTTTTACAACATGCTTTCACGTTATTTTTTGGACTATACTGCTGATTTCTAATAAAACTCTCACATGAAAACATGCGTACGTAAATGTATGATTTTTACATGCAAAGTCCAGTCTACCTAGTACTAGGTGGGCAAGGTCGTCTTTGGACATTGTAATCAACCCAATTTTGTCGGAATCTTACCATTGCTACCTCTGAGGACTAAGTGGGAAGTCTAGTATTAGTGTATTTATCACCCTTATCATACCTTTATCATACCTTTACCACACCCTTACCACACCCTTATCACGCCCATCAAACCACAGCAAGCGCTTACCATTAGTAATGTAGAAATAGGTAGGTACCTCTGGATCTCAAATTATAGCATAAAATTATAGCACAAAAATACAATATCTTTATATTATACTGCACGAAATAAACCTAAACCAATACAAAACAAAAGTCTATAAACATAAAATAAAGCTGCATGTGTCGGCGGCGCCCAAGTCGTAAATTGTACACAAACACATTGACAATAACTCTAAGGCATAATGTGGAACATGTTATGTCAATAAGTAGGTAGACCGTCTATCGTGTAAGTAACGGCTTGACCCTCCAATAATATCGTTTGTCTCCGCAACCACGTATCGTTACTATACACATGAGTTGTGGTTTCAGATAAGTTACAAGTGTATTTTAAACACTATTTAGTTTCTAGTTAACATTTAAAATTATATTTCGATCCATTTTTAACGATCGACGCAAAAAGTGGGGTATTATAAGTTTGACTACTATGTCTGTCTGTGTGTCTGTCTGTGGACACGTAGCTTCTAAACGGGTGAAGCGATTTGGATGCACTTTTTTTGTTAGACAGCAGACTTAATTGATCTTTGTGGCAAATGCATATCGTTTAAATTTCTGATACATTTTTGAAACTATTGAATATGACGCACTAAATGAAGATTACTTTATCAGGATATTAAATAAGTAACAACACTATGTAGATAACTATGTACAAAACACTTTTCGTAATAGAATAGGTATTGAATTCTATCGACTTGTATTAATAGCTGAGATACACAAAACTTTGTAGAAAGTTTATCAGACAAAGGCGATTTGAAAGCTAGCCGCTCTAGTACTATACGTAAATATAAATAGAAGGTATACTAAACAAAACTAAAAGCAAGTTATGTGAATCTTCCACTTTCTACGGCTATTAGAGTGGTCACGCCCTGTTCGTTTTATTATAATATATACCCACGCCGATCGAGTATCGTTACCGAATAGTCAATTATGTTTCTCCTAAAATGCAAAGAATGTTTAGCCAAAAAAAGAGACAACCGTAAAAGTATCGCTTAAATTCCATTGTCGTGACTAATGAGAATATAATCACACCATAACCATTTTTGTAACTAGATATCCCAGATTGAATACTTGATTGAATACAGAAAAATAATGTACCTATGTATAGTTACAGAATTAATTTTAAGTTTCTTTTTTTAATAAATGCTATATTATTAATATTAAACGGAAGATAGTAACAAATATAAAAATACATAATACATTCGTATTATTGCACCTAACACTAGGCCCACTTTCTTCTTACTAATGGTATAAATGCGAAAGTTTGTAAAGTTGTATGTGTGTTTAAAACTCTTTCACGCAAAATATACTGATTAGATTCGGATGAAATTTGGCAGAAAGATTTGTAGTTTATGGCTTTGATTAACATAATTATAGGATACTTTTTACCGTGGTACGTAACGCAACCGGCCGGAGCTGCGGGAAATAACCTCTCTTCACTCTAACAACTCTCATCTGCTTTCCATTGTACGTATCGTGATGAAACATATTTTTGACAAATTGCAGTGTAATACAAAAATAATTATATATGTATCGTAACATTACCTAAACTCTTAAAATCACTCTTAAAATCGTACAAATCGAAGACCTTTTGAGTATTAATAGATAACACGATAAAATGGTCTCAACGCTATAAACATAGAATTCATGAGACCGATTTCTTGTGCATTTTATATTAATATGTAGAAACTTTATTTATGTAACTAATCATGACTATTAAACATTATTTATTAATCCACACTGCATTATTAATATGCGCAAATATAAATAAATGCGATGAAATTTCGTGATAATAAAAATGCATAAACAGTGATAACAATTAAACATAATAAACATATTTTATAGGAATTTGTAATTCAATAACTATCGAAATACGCTGTGTTTATGATGGTATATTCAGTGGGTGTGGTTACGCAGAATTAAAAAAATACTTAAATTAGGCGTTTCTAGTTTGCCTCGGTTTTGTTGCATCAAATCTTATTCGAACTAGATTATTTTAAACACTGTCAGTTACATCAGTTGGACTGCGGGAACGCGTCAATAAAAACACGGAACAGTTTTTATTAAAAGATTGTTTATTTGTATTCATTTTATCTCGTTAAAATCAATCACAGTGAAAGATACTTGTTTTACATAACAGTCTAGACATCGAAAACTAGTAGTATTATATTGATCATCGTTCGAACTATGACATAACTAACATGTTTACTAAAGTGGGAGTACAACTTGCAATTTACCGGCCTTTTTAAACTGGTGTAAAATTAAAAATTAAGGCGAATACATGCAAATGTTTCCAGTCTTCTACTTTTGTTAATCTCCAGTATGTATTATTTATGTAAATTACTACTCGAACTAACTAAAAACAAAGCAATTTTAAGTGATGTTATAACATGTTTTTAACGCGATATTTATGTTAAGTTATGCAGTCACATGACTAGGCCGGAAGCCGATTGTGATAATGATTTGAAAACGCCATAGAGCGGTCATCGAGATTCGTAATACGTAAAAGTTCAGTGACATCGATTAATTTATGCACATAAGTAATAACGTTATCTGTAAATAGTAAAAGTTATTAGTTAGCGTATTAACTTACAATAATAATATGATTATGAAAATTTGTAACTCAGTGATTATGTAGAATAGCATATGATTTTGTTGAAAAGTACCGTTCTATTGAATGATTAAAAGAATAATAATATTTATTTATTAAAAGTAACAAGACGTATTTAAGTATTATTTATAATGTTTCATGTGAACAGCTATACATTTTGTCTATACGGACAAATCATATCTCACATTAATCATGTTCAGGATACTGTTGGACCTATCCCTTACACGGTGCATCAGAGAGCTGCATTACGTATTATAGTATTAGGTACCTTGGAAGCCCCATCATCATCCTGATACCATTATTATATTGAATTTGAGAAGCATTGTAAGTTTTTCGGTTGAAGTTGGTAGAAAGGATGTTTGTGTAAAAAGACGTTGAATACGCAATATGATGATGAAATTTATTTTATCCATGATGAAAACATTTTAAAACTAATTAACTTATAATTTTTAAACTTATAATTTTACAAAAACATTATCCAATTCCTTAATTTTATTTTTCAAAATAAGTATATGTTATAAAACCGAAATTAATCTTTAATATTCGCCAAATGGAGTAGGTATATCTTTTGATAGATATAAATATTTTAGTAACAAGTGCTTAAAATATATGTAAATTTTAGGATAACCGCGATCACCAAATTCCATAAGGTACCTATATAGGTATTCCATATATAACATATGACCCGAGCGAGAGGTAGTAGGTATACCGACAAGTTGATCGAACATTTGTGATGTAACGAGGTCACTACGTTTTATTTAATCTTACGGCAATAAATAATTACAGTTCCTTTACTTGTATATTGGTAACCAAATTCCATGGTTTCAACACTATTTTGATATATTTTTTTATATTTTTTTTTTTAAATAATTAAGTAAAATACATTAAAATAATTACAAATGAAATATGCGTATCCGTCTAATCCGTTTAGTTGCCATATATGCCACATCCAGTATAGAAGT
>DWPF01000737.1:0-10199 GCA_018251575.1 Cecropterus bathyllus | reverse complement strand
CACTGCTACGCATGGATGAGTATTCTGACAGAGGTTACTTCAATGGTTACAACCACTCAATATTCTAGTGTGCCTATGCCTTAGATAATCAAACGAATTACAGGTTTAAATTTATCGTTATACCAACCAGTCTTCATCAAGCAGCTGAAGGTAACACAAATGATAAATAAGAGGCAGATAACGTCTAGGAAGTATCCGAAGGCTCGGCTGCAAGTGATGAAGAGGTACCACGCGGCGCTGTGGAGATCTTGGTGGCGGTCGAACTCATGGGCCAGTAGTAGTTCAGCACCAAATGAACGGATGGTGGGTAAGCCGAGTATTGTAGCGTTTACGTGACTGAAGACTGGGCTGCGGGCTGGTTTTTTAATATAACTTAGAAGTTATGTGACTTATGCGACTATGTAACTAATAACTACTTTTGTACCTATATCATTGAGTGGTAGGTAGATACTTATTAGAAAAAGATGGAAAAGCATCTCTATTAAATTGCTACAACTTATAGTAATTACCCATATAATCATTTATTATTGTTTTTCACATCTTTTTATATTGCTATTAAGTTAACGCTTTACACACTCATAGCCCCAGTAGGATTTTCTCCTGTGTCGTGGTTACAATGGACACACAAAGATGAATACACAATCACTCAGACCCAGAACAGAAATCTAAATTCTTCATTTGGTTTTCTGTCTGGCCGGGGATCGAACCCGAAACTCATTGCGTGTTAGACCGGTATGGTGATCGCTCCGCCACGCGGGTCATCACATTTTGATGTCTTAGGTTTGCTATGTGCCCTTTGTACTAGTGGTCAAATTAGGCTATGGTAGTTCACAAGATATTTCTTAAAATCATAAGACTACGCTACGATAAAGCCAAGGCGAAACTTAGACTTATTATACCCACATCACAATATTGTTTCAAATATTTTCTATTCTATACATTACTTATACATTCTAGTTAAATTAAACCTATACTTACTTATTCCTTCTAATCGTTTTATTGCGCCGGTTGTTCTGATATAAATTAGTCGAAATATGTAGAAAATTATCAAAGCCGTTGCAATTGCTATCAAAAGAGTCACATCTGTTACTAATATCACCAATATAACTCCGAGCAGATTTAAAATTATCTAAAAAAATGGGTAAATGTAAGTAATATAATAATTAACATAATTTGATATAACTCTTCTTCCCGCGGCATTACCCGTGTGTGGTTACATCCTAAATGTTATCTATCTTTTTGTGAAAGCCGCTTATTTTGACATCCGCCTAGTATCTTCTATCTTAGGCTGGACGGGCGAAAAAGTAAATTAGGTTTTTTGGTACCGAATTTGGTATCGTTAAATATCAAATGAGAATTAATGGAATGATGAATTAGAACGTACCTATACGTGAAGCGTTTGTAAACCTACCTATACTTTATGAATAACGCTTCGTATACAAACGTATATAGGTATACAAACGCTTCAGTTATATTTATTTCTATAAAATAATTTATTATCTATTAACCTGAAAACAATCCAGCATAGCTTGAGGCAGTAATTCGTCTACGGATCCCATGTCTTTGCTAAATCTGTTCAAAATTCTCCCAGAAGGGTTTGCATGAAAAAAGCTCATTGGGGAGTGAGATATGCAGTCAAACATTTGGTCATGCAATCTATAAATAATTTTTTATATATAAGAATAAACGCATTTAACGACACATTGAAATTTGATCACAGACAGTTGTCAACGATTCAGGGCTACTTTTGTTTTGTTTGAAAAAAATAATGGACGTGCCGTGTAACGATAAACTGGTAATAAAGGAAAAATAGGCACGAATTCTTTTTCCGAGAATTCATGTGTGTCATTCGACTGCTATTAAACAAAGAGAACAGAAAATCTCCGTGGTGTTTGTTCGACTGCAGTTGACGTGCAACTGCTTTGAAATCGGCAAAGGTAGATTTCCTGCCAGGTGGTTATATCTGGGGAGCGGCCGTGTTCCGACAGTCTCAGTTTGGAGCTTGTAAATATGCAGAATGTTGAGAAAACCTTATAATTTTTTCCTTTATTAGCCAATTGCCGCTGTAGCCATTTTAATCGTTATCAAATTCTTTAGGCCAACAGCCAACACAAGTCCCTCCTTCGAAACAAAAATCTTTGATGCTTGATCGCCAGTGGCTATAAATTATGTAATGATCCCAATTATTTAACACATATGAATAAGTAAATAAACAATTTGTATAAAAGTGCATTTATTTCGAAAATATAAACAATTACTACTTACAAACACAATTTTATTATAAGTTACTGCTGTTTTAGATATTGTTTAGTTCTAGATCTAGTGTAACGATACTAAAGTTAATGTTTTAAGATTTGACCTGAATAATATAACAATGATTTTTAAATGAAATTTGCTACAAAAATTACTTTAATTTTGCTACATCGTGTTATTCAGTGAAAGTTCTCTGACAATGAGACGTAAGAAATATAATAATTCTAATAGTAATAAAAAATTATAAAACTGTATTACAATGTGTAACATTACCGATCGGGCGGTCCAAACACGAGATACGCTTTGTAGTAAAATAATTGCACGTACTATAATTATGAAATGTATTTATTTTAAAAGTAACATAATATATTTTACTATCAAATCACAAACCACGTTAAATTTCAGATATACCAACTCTACACTGCATAAGTCAAGGTATAAGGCAGAGTAATAAATACACATGTTTTTATATATGCTTAGGATCGTATCTATTCTTCCACGTTTGTTATATTTGTGTGCTAAAAATAAGATTTACCAAGTGAATGGTAGTAAAAAATCCAGACAAACAATGTTTTAGATCAGTCCGGATTTACTTTAGGGTTAATTTAGGGAATTCTTAGATTTCGCTGGAAAATCGTACGATTTACGGTAGTTCGGGCTTCAACAGTTATTACATACGATTAAACATGTAAACAAAATATGCTTTAGATGAAAATTAAACTACTAAATTTTATAACACAATTATACCTAAAATTTATAAAGGAAATTATATATCTAAAATGCATCCTTAACAAGTTAAAAACACATTCACAAACAGCAAAGAATAAAATTAGTATTATTTTAATATTTCGAAGTTATCACTACCCAGGTATTTACTATTTCTCCAGATCTCTTTCTATTATTTTCTTTGAACTAACAATTTATCATTAAACAAATTAATTTAAGTTGGTGCTTTGATTAGTGAAAAATAATCTTAAGTAACTTTACATCTACTTCTATATTTCTACTCTAAATTGGCATCTGTTGCTGTGACACTTAAATTCTAAGTGTATTATTACATTTAACTAGAAATAACACTTATAATTATTACTCTATTAACAATGAGTTCATACAACATGGTCCTCGCAACCGGTTTAACTTGGTCCTCCGAGCCAGATAGTCAACAAATTAGTGTAAGTAAGAGTTGTATCAAATTGAGTATGGTGATATAATTATTGCTTATTTTAAACCTTTTTAACCTATTGCGACTAAATAATTTTTTTTTTGGACAATTTATACTAAAACTACTTACATTATAATCTAATATTAAATAAATATTGTAGTTAGAAACAAAAAATAAATATACAGTACAAATGATTGCTACACAAAGTCTTAACTTAACTATGTTAATAACCTATTACTTATGATTATAGATCACCATTACCATAGATAATAACTTACACGTACAAATATTACCGTGTCAAAATATCTCAAAATACAATACGTTTGTGCAACTAAGGCACTGCTAATATTTAAATGTGCGTAATTAGGAATATTTTAAAGCCAATTCTTTTTAGTTTTTTAATCTGGGATAAAAAATATACGTACGGTTTTATCGAGACTAGCCATTTAAGGATTAAAGTAAGTGGTAATTTGTTATTAACTTACTAAAAAAATAGTATGGTGTTTCTTAAACTTAAAGATCAGCTATGGCCTTCCTATAGTGCAGGGGGTACGGTCCACTCGGCGCCGGGTGTTAGGGGGCGCTGAGACTCACTCGCGACATATAGAGTTTGCCAGATTTGATACAAGAGGGCGCCAGGGTATTGATTGCACACGGGCGCTACATGGGGTAGAGTCGCCCCTAACAAAAATTAACACTAGTTACAGTTGAATTTCATTGAATAGTTCAATAACAAATTTCTCTGTTAGTTTTGGACTCCCAGCACTGACTGGTTTCGATTAAACGCTCTGTTTAGTAGGTTAATGGCATAAATATTACAAAGTAAAGAAATAAATGATTTTAACATGCTGTTCAATTCACTATGTAGAACCAATTTAATTTTTTACTACAACTTAAAATAGTGAACTTACTCAGATACATTGTATTTAATACATAATATAAGTATTTAAAAAACTTACAAAATATACTTACTTTATTACAATTTTGAGAATCTTCTAATACACTATTTCGTTACGAATCAAATTCAAAAAGTGTCCACGATTATTTCTACGTAAAATTTAGTTCTACACCATTATTAAAATCGAAGTATTTCGGCACTTTTATTTTTTCATGTCCTTATAGTATCTACTCAAATATTTCATTCCTATAAATACACATTAAATTACACTATTATAAATTACTACAAACTATCAATTAATTTATACAGGGTGTAATTGTATTGACTTTACGCAACTCGTCGAAAGATGGAGCACCAAGTATTCTTCATGTTGCAGATATTTACACACAGGGTGATTTTTGATGTGAAACATCTATAGGCGCAGTTAAACTTGATTGTTCGCGTTGCGATCGCCACGCCGTATTTATTTTAACGCCATCTGTTATACATTTCTGAACTATTCAGTATTGAACAAAACTAAGCGGACTACGGTATTAGTTCGACTTAGTGTTCGTAGATGGCGTTATTTTCATTATGCTATATAATTAGTTCCTGTCGCAAATCCTGTCTTTTATGCATACTACTTGTACAAACACGATGTTTTACATTCGTCAGGCGTCCCGCGACGGTTATTTTTTTAAGTTTGCATGGATGGCGACATCCGAAATTATAAGGATTAGCGAAAAATGCTGAAAGGAATTAAGAGGTTACAATTTTCATAAAAGTAGAGGTTTGAGACATGTTAACAATGAATTCGTAATACACACATAACTTCTTAATATCTTCAAACCGGGTGAGCAGAATTTGTAACCTAATTGTCATGCACTATTTTCGATGTTTTTATATTTAATTTTTTTGAAAATTCAATATAAAATAGGACATTGAAAATTAAAAAAAAAACAATAATACAAAAAGAAATTTACATTGTGTGAAGGAGCTTTCTAAATCCACTGTTCAGGTATAGTCATTTGTACACCCTGTATACTCGATGAACTAAACATTTATTCCCTATTAATATATCCTAACAACAAATCACGCTTACAAATTGTACTCGTACTATTTTCGTGTCATAGTACTAAGGTGGCTAAACTAAGCCAACATTTTACTACGTTTTGGCATATTAAAATGTGAAAGAAATACATCAATATAACAATATTGTAATAAAGATGGTGACTTATAAAGTCCAATTGCCCAAATAATAAACATATAAATATAAGTAAATAAAGTATTTTGGTCTACCTAAGTAAGTAGTGAAACTAAATATTGTATCACACGACTTTCTTCGCGCTCATTATCCGTTATTAAGATTGTTGCTTAACCAAGTTTAAACATGTTGAAAGATGTCAAAATATGTTTAATCATGTTCAAGTATGTTTAAAGACGTTAATTACAATGATAATGAATTAATCATGTATCTGTCATTAATGATGTTCAAACATATTTGATCGTCTTACACGTAGCATATCTACATGTGAGTTGTCATTGTGATATCGCCGGAACTCTGCTCGTACAGTCGCTTCACGTCATCGTGGGTCATCTGAGAAATCGTTTGGATCCGTGACCCATTGTTCATTAGCGGTTTCACCTGCAATTTTTTTTAGTTAGATAAGACTAAGCTCACACACACACACACACTTGCACACTTACACGACACTCACACACAGACACACACACTTTTATTATTTTATTACACATAATATTAAGTTATCAATTGCTTAATCTAGATGCAATTTTAGTGTAATTGTAATTAAATCAGTATAATACTTAAAATAACATACATTAATGTTCAGTGACATAGTATTTTACTATAGCAGATGTTTACGATATGTAATACTTTGTAATATTGTTTTAGTTCAAAAATCTTTAATTTTTAAATTTTTGGATTATTATTTTCGTATTTAAAAGAATGGACCATACTTTGTATATTAAAATAATGTTTTTTTTAAATTTCAAACCCAATAGTAAATATCAAAAGTCTACAATCACTACTTAAAGCGTACAATCATTGCTTATAGTGGCTCTATCACACACGCGCTGATGATTTTAAGAAAAAAAAAATACGAACAAATAAAATTGAAACAAAATACAATTTTAATAAGCACCTTAAACTTAATTTCCCTTAGGGTATTAATATAAAAGTTAAATTATATTTGCAATATTATTTTTCATTTATTGGCGATTTCAGGTACTTAAATATACTATTACAATTTTTTATATTAAACTGAAAAACAATGATACTTTAAGTTACATTGTAAATTATTTAAATTTAAATATTTAAAGTTGTTTAAATATCTGTATCTGGCGCTTTTAACTTTTTTGTAATTACCATAATTAATTAACAACAAATTTTTAAAATAAATAAAAGTTGTTAAATTAAAATTAATAAATTTTATAAAATCAACAAAAATGTTATAAATTTTAAATATAAAATGTTATAAAACTACTTTATTATAGAAAAGCCAAATAGCACGTGTGTGAGTACAATCTAAATTCACAAATGTCACTCGTAAAAATTTCGTTAATGTGAATTCTATACATGTAATATTTGCATATAGCTAAAACATTTATAACGAGGTGGGCCAACTTGAACATTTCATTTATGAACAGTAGATTTTTAATAAAAACTTGTCGTTAATAATTAATTTTTAATAATAGCTTGATATTAATAATTAATTTAAAAAATCTCAATCATTTTCGCTGAAAAATAACTTTTTATAATACTTCACGAAAAGTCAAATTAATTTCTGGAACATTTGCCTTTAAAAAAACTTAAAATTTCTACTATTATCTATTCACAGTCCTCCAAACTATTTTTAGCAAATATATTATCTTTTACCATATTTTCCCGCGGCTCAGTCCGCTACGGTCACTTTTACCAAGGTAATGAGTATCCCATGTGTTAATCCAGGTCATAAATATTTTGGATACTTTAGTCCCAGTTGGCCCACTTAACAAACAACAATTACTAGCTGCGTGTCGATAAAACTGACTTAAAATACAGGCAGTGATATATAAACAAATTATTGTATAATATATAGACTTTGTATATCTACGTTAGATATTTGCACAAATTTCAAAACCACTATAAACTCATTCTAAGCTTTGACTTGGTAACAAATGAACATTGGGTAAGTAAATATTCACGAAAAAATGTCAGAAATAAGGCAGTCATGAGGACTAGAGATGCGCAAAGTGTATCATTAGAATGAAAAGAAAGATATATATCATCTCAACTCAAAGATATATATCACTCTTTTATATCGATAGCTCATAAATGATATAAGATATTTAGATGTTACTAAGCGTCAAAAGTCATTTTATATCAATATATCTGAAGATATGATTTCGGTATAAATATATCTTTACGACATTTTTGTTTTAGGGGGCAAATACGACTAAGTTCTTGTACTTTGAATTGTATTACCTACTGGCGAAAAACGTGTAAATAAAAACACTGTTTCAATGCGTACGATTTTTGTTCGTTACTTGACGAAAAACGATTTCTTCTCGTGTATAGTAAGAATACCTTAAAATTAATGTTGGCAACAATGTCACATTGAGATATGTATGTGTATATTCGTTTCATTCAATATTGAACCTTATCACTCAGATATAAAGATATAATCTAAAGTCGTATGAGCCTAGTGATTAGCTCTTTGGTGAAGATATATATCTTTTCCATCATTCACTCGCGAGCTACACAAATCTACCGAACGCTTTCCATGAGCTATATGTATACTGTGTATATATCCACATAGATATACCTCGGTGCGTTATTTTCCTAAGTTTTAAGTTTGCGGGTAGTCCTCATGACTGCTTTTTCAAATTACCCTTTCAATTTACCTACTAGAAAATCAATTAAGGGCAATGAAATATATTTTATATGTCATTCCTTTATACCACATTAAATGAAACTAATATATAACTGTATCACATTTTCCGTCCGTCTGTCATGGTCCTCTATTATTTCACTTTTTCTGTTTTTACTACAAAACTTTTACTTCTGACATTCTTGTGATTAAACCCGAAGTCAATGACGCTAGCAAATTCTCGCAAACAACACTCTTAACAACTATCAATGAATAACATAATTAAAAATATAGACAGAGTGACACAAAACTACAATAAACTGGAGATGACGGATAGCAGTTTAAAATAATCGAAGTTCAACTTCTGTGATCTGCTACAAGTCTTTTTTTCTTTTGTTGATGATGGATTAAACATTTATTTTTAAGAAACGAAAAATGTTTTTTTTTTATATAAATTTATTTTTTTCATATCTTATAGATTCCGATTTTTTGAACCACATATACTGAATAATATCATCCAGTATACGAGTATTATATAACTTAGCTTGGAATTAGGAATTTCACTTAGAGTATACATATACATAGCTCCAAAAAATACAACTGCCTATGAGATAAGCATAGGCATTTCTATTTCTTGGTGCTATACGCCAGCGTTTCTGCTATTGAGTTTCGTTACAAAAAAATCAACCTCTATACGAGTATTATATAGCCATCAAATGCGTCCTCTTTGTGAATTACTACATACCTTTCGAAATTCACATCGGAATCTTGGCTCGAAACTAGAAATTCTAGAAAGACTTCTTAAGAAATAGGACTGCCTATACTTATCACATAGGCAGTTGTATTTTATGGAGCTATACTGCATCGTTTTTATTGAGTTTTGTAACACCTGTATAGTATTAGAGTATAAAGTATTAAATAAATTTTAGGGGTTACAATTTTAAGATTTAGGATAAAATTCAAAAGCGACAGTTTAAAATAGCGAAGTTTAGACGCAAAGCGGTTAAAACATCTGATATGGTGATAATTGACTACATTGATTAAAATCTATTCAAATAAGCATTATATTTCAAGTTTAAAATGCTTAGGATACATATTGTAAATTTGTTAAAAAAAATAATCATTTTGTCAACCAGAACGTATGAAATTAAAATTTTAAAACCAGTCTATAAATTTGTTTTATTGACATTTCGGGATGAATTTTGATTATTATTTTTTAAGAATTCATTAAGAGTTAAAAAAGTTTAGTTTCATAAGCAACGTATTCGAGGTGTGTTAAAAAAAACGTAGACAAGCCTCTGAAATTTTTTTCTGACCTTTAGAGAGAGAGAGATAGGAGAGGAGGCATAAAGAAAGGAAAGGGGGAAAGAAGTAAATCTACATATACATATAAATAAAATTGAAGTGTCTGTTTGTAATATCAAAATAACAGCTTTTTATAAAATGCATATGGAAGTATATACGATACTGATAACAAAACATCCATTACTAAAAATTTTGTCTGTCTGTGTATCTGTCTGTCTGTTTGTTCGGGGTAATTTCTTAAACCACTAGACCGATTTTGACAGGACTTACGTATAACCGCGGGCCTCAGCTTGTTTATAACATTAGCAAGATGTAAAAGTTTAAGACAGCGGCTAAATCAAAAACTAATTCTTCATTTAAGAAATAATGCTTAAATAAAAACAGCTCTTTTTGTAATACTACCACAAAGTATAAATTAAGTATTTATTAAATTAAACATGTTCCGTTTTCTTTATAATTCGGAATTTCAGAACTTCACAGAATTAGGTGTATTTACCTTAGTTATTGATCGGAAAGAAAACCAGTTTTCAATTAGCAGCGCTGAACTTGACAGTGGTTGGTTGACTTAAGAACTCCCGACGAGTTTCCCGGATTTTCCTTGATTAAATTTATTAGTGAAACGCTTTGTAATTGATCCCGGGAATATGTGGTTGATTCTTGGGTCACTTTCGTATTGCCTGATTTCAGTTTTATATAAAACTTTTATTAAAAAAATGTTAAACTGTCCTTTACG
>DWPF01000736.1:0-10201 GCA_018251575.1 Cecropterus bathyllus | reverse complement strand
GACTCGACCCCCTCCCCTCCTTAAACACCTCACGTAATTTATGGACGCCCCCTTACTACATCCTACAGACCAGAACACATAACACTGCTGCTATTAAGCAGAAATAGGTGTGACGGTGGTGCTTCCGGAGTCGAACTATAAAGAGTTCTACCTTCTTAAAACCTTAATCATTTGTTTCAACCGAATAAACATCTAAAGTTACGTCATGTTGTACTTTACTTTGTAGCTTATGTATAAATCTTTAACGCTTACAACTAAGCCAAAATATACAAACACTACAACAATACATTACAAACACTACAACAATAAAATAGGAGAAACATACTCATATATAACTAACTGTAGGTAATAACTTGTATGGCAAATTATATGGAGTGGCAACCATAAACTAGACAGGCGCAAAATGGTACACCAAAATGTAATGCAACATGACTCGTTACTTTCAGGAAAGTAATGCTACTCTAAACGCTATTCACTATCAATGTTCGGAAAATGGTCCAAATTTGTCTAGGAAATCCCATTTTCGAGATATGACTATTTTGTTTATTTCAGAAACTTTTAGTGGAGGATTGGAGGCATAAGTTTGGGTTCAATAATATATGTGTTGTTAGTGTTAGGCTCAAAAATAAATACACCAATTAGCTAGTAAATAAAATGAGGGTGAGTGGGAAGACCTTGTCTTGGTGAGATTTATAATTAGGTTACAAGACGCTGATTTTTTATCTCGCATTTTTTATCTCAATCGCTGATTGACTGATTATGGGTCTATTGGCACTTCCGTCATTGTCTGCGTTTAGCGATAAAACCAATAATCTCGTATAATGTTGCATTACTCGCACGTGTGATATTACATGTATTACTCACACTTGTTTACCATAGACGATAACAAAATGAAATGTTTCCTGTTGTCAAAGTAAGTCAAAGCTTCATATCGATTGTTGAAATCAAGATTGTTTCGGGTGTTCAAATAATGTGTGGCCTGTGTGGGTAAGCTGGTGGCACCGCTATTAATGCCTTTTCATATTATATGAATCTGAAAATCTGAAAAAGTAAGTTACAATGTCGCGAGTAACCGCGAGACAAAGCCTTCTTGAGGCGAGAGAAAGCGCTGAAGATGGCGATTTGACTAGGTCGTTTGGTCTTTATCTGAGGGCTTTTCATGTTTTTCCGAGGTTGAAATCAGCCTATAAGATGAAGTTCTTGAGTGTGTTTACTCAGTATTTACATTACCTGGAAGATAAAGGTGATCGAGATACATTATTCAATTCGTATAAAGAAGCTTTATCTGTATTCCCCGGCGAAAGCGTTATTCTTAGTGAAGTCGGAAAATATCTTATACGACACAAACACTATTTGGAAGCCTGGTATCAATTCCAGGAAATTTTGAAGGGAGATTCCAGTTCTGTAAACGCCGACTTTTTCTTGAATGAAGTTAAAGTTTCTTTAGTACCACGATGGCACTATCGTATGCTGAATGATAAGACTCGCAATTTTTCATATCATGCCGCCATTCGTGAGGCGGTGCAGCCGGGCACAGACACCGTGCTCGACGTGGGCACCGGCTCGGGGTTGCTGGCCATGTATGCTGCAAAGTGCAACCCAGAATCCGTCACAGGAATTGAGATGGTTGGTGTATTGAGTTCAATGGCTCAACATCTCACAGTCGATAATAATTTTCATTCCATTAGAGTTATCACTGAGCCGTCACAGACCCTAAGTGCTGCTGATATTGGAGGGAAAAAATCCTTGTTGATAACAGAAGTATTTGATGTGGGCTTATTTGGAGAAGGCATTATACCTACTTTAGACCATGCCTATAAAAATCTTCTCTTGGATAATGCTCGTGTTGTTCCTATTGGCGCAGAATTCTTTATCCGAGGTATAAAATGTGACAGTTTGAAACCAAAATATTATTTGAACAATATTACCAAAGCATTGTTGAGCATTCCATTAGATGAGATTGTATCGATCTCTAATGATTCATATGATAGTGCAGATTTGTACTTGTATGAGGATGTGCAGTATATGACTGAGCCACAATCTGTTGTGAAGGTGGATTTTACCAATCCCCAGGAGTTGGAATCCAAGTTGAGGATGGTTGAGGAATACACCATTCAGTTGAAACCGTCAGTGAACGGTGAGGTTAGTACCATTGTAGGGTGGTTCGATCTCCATTTGACCAATCATGTATGTCTTACAACAAACCCCACATCTGAGAACAGATCTCCTGCGTGGCAACAAGTCGTTTTCAATAATTTTTTGCCCAAAGAGGTGGAAGGAGGAGTTCCGTTTCCTGTGAATATGCAATTGTCTAATGGGTTACATTTGAACCTTAAACCTGAAACTGAATGTAATATAAAGGTCTCGGAAAATTTAATGAAATTTTTAAATGATGAACTCTACGTAGAAAATATGACTAACTGTGCGGATATGTCATTTATGCATCTACTACGAACTACACCTCTCTCTGAAATCGTTGTTGCTGATCTTTCTCTCTTTCCCATCTTTGGATTGATAATGCTGAAAGGAGGAGTCCAGAGTCTATGCTGTTATTCCAAAAATAAAGTAGACCAGGACTTCTTCAAATATGTATTCCACATGAATGGTATTAATGATGATAGATACACAATTATTGACAATGAGGAAAATTTCTTGGGGGATAAAAAATTCCATGCAATCTATTATAACATTTTTGATCCCAATGGCAATATTGATAGAACAATGCTAAGAATCACACATCTTATGGAAGTCAATAACCTTACAGAGGGTGGATTGTTTGTTCCGTACAACATAAGAGTGATGGGCCAACTTATATACAGTCAAATATTAGATGTGCATAACCGAGTTTATGATGAAAATACTGGTTACATGATAGCTCATCACATGAACAAGTTTCAGGTGTCCGTTAACTATGGTTTAGATTTGACACACCTAAAATATATAGAGTTATCAGAGCCAATAATTTTGGGTTATTGCAGAAGTATGAAACCACAGATTTTTGAATGTCCTATTAAAGCAGAGGGAGCTGCTAATGGCATCTTATGCTGGTACGAAATTAAGGTATCACAATATAGTGAATCTGTAACAACTAAGAGACCAAAGAGCTTCATGTATAGCATGGCTTTCCTAGCAGACCCTCATGTGCACGTGGAACTTGGTGACTTACCTGATATTATTTGTTGCGTTGATGATGATCAAACATTCAAGCTTATTGCTGATAATGTGGAATAAATCAATGATTTTCATTGAATATCTGATTGTAGTGTATAAGGAGAGGAAGATTTGTGCTGTTTAAGTGATTTGAAATATATTTAGCAACTTACACAATCTGAAGAATGAAACAGCACCATACCTGTATTGAGGGTGGAAGGATCTAGTCATTTTTTTTAAGTTATAACTAAAAAAATATTGCTTTAAAGGATGAGTTTTATGCATTTTCAGTCAGTATGGTTTAAGTAATTTGCATACGGGACAAGTCAGAATATTAATGTTGTATCAGTATTAAATCACAAAAAAAAGTACAGCATATGCCATATGTTGCAATTTATAATGTACTATTATATGTAATATTATATCTTATGCATTTATTGTTATTTGTTGTTACTATAATACGTATTTAGGTGTAGGGAGATCCCCTGCCAAGCGAGTTGATTATGCCTGCGAGCGGCTGTGCTCTGATAATGTTTGTTTGAACTTTTATAGTATGCAAGTTGTTGAAAAAAATGATAGTGTGATTCATCACCATTTCTTGATGAGTTGTGGAAGGTCGCCTCATGAATTGACAATGGATGGAATAATCTTTGTTTAGCTTAGATTAAGATTTTGAAAATAAATGTGGTCATTCTGTGTGTTTTATATATCTTGTTCTTATTTTAAGCCTTCAAATAGGCTGATAACTATTATGCCTTCTTCAGTAAGTTGGAAATAAACTTTCAATATAATTGTGTCAATGTCTAATTGTGTCAGGTATTATACTAAGTAGAACATACTTATACATGTTGTATTTATGTTAAGCCTTCAAATAGGCTGATAACTTTGATGCTTTCTAGAGTTACTTTGAAATCAACTTTCAATATAATTGTATCAATGTCTAATAATCGTGTCAGGTATAATACTAAGTAGAACATACTTATACATCTTGTATTTATTCTAAGCCTTCAAATAGGCTTATAACTATGATGCTTTCTAGAGTTACTTTGCAGTAAACTTTCAATATATTTTGTATCAATGTAATTGTGTCGGGTATTATACTGAGTAGAAATTCTTATACATCTTGTATTTATGTTAAGCCTTCAAATAGGCTAATAGCTTTGATGCTTTCTAGAGTTACTTTGTAATAAACTTTCAATATATTTTGTATCAATGTCTAATAATTGTGTCAGGTATTATACTGAGTAGAAATTCTTATACGTCTTGTATTATGTTAAGCCTTCAAATAGGCTGATAACTATGATGCTTTCTAGAGTTACTTTAAAATAATCTTTCAATATAATTGTATCAATGTGTATTTTTAGGAGGTATTATTATTATATTACATAGAATAAAGTGGTATACGTAGATTTATGCATATTGGCAAAAATAAATAATTCACTGCTTCATGTCTACTCTTGTAATATCACTATAAGTGTAAGATTGATGTTTATGAATTTATCAATTATTTTTAATTGTTTTTTAATATTTGTTTATCAATTTTTAATATTTGGTGCTTGATATGAAGGAAATAAAAAGCTTTCGTTTCTCTTGTAAGTTATTTATTCTACTGTTAATTATTGCTTTATTACACTACAAAGATTGTTTTATTAGTCTGTTATAGGTTTAAGTTTTCTGGCTGGACTATCAAAAATCTTTGTTGCATACCAACTTATTGTTGTATATTTTTTATATTTTAAAAATAAGTTTCAGTAATTAATGTAACTATAATCATGAAATAAAAAATGTAACCAGTCTTGATGTATTAATAAGTGTTTTATTTATTCATAGTTTCCAGTTTTTTTAATCCTTGAAATTGCAAATGAACATGCAGTGGTGACTGCCGTTCATGGACATCAGTAATCAACTTCATATAGAGCAAAGGTTCCATCTGAAGTCTGTCACAGTTGCGTTGTTACTCTCGAGGACTAGATGGTCACTTCATAAGTCACATAAGTCGTAACTAATATAGTCATAAGTCATTTCGTAACCAATATCAACACAATACACCAATACCATTTATATGAGATTTAGAGTATAACTGCATGGAAGGCGAAATTCTGTCGCTATGAAGGGCATAGAAAGCATAACTT
Source organism: Cecropterus bathyllus (assembly GCA_018251575.1). Taxonomy (NCBI): domain Eukaryota; kingdom Metazoa; phylum Arthropoda; class Insecta; order Lepidoptera; family Hesperiidae; genus Cecropterus; species Cecropterus bathyllus. The sequence continues at coordinate 4,919 of DWPF01000736.1, read as the reverse complement.
AACAAAATCATGTAACTATTTTTTTTGTAAATAGTTTCCAGTGTTCGCATCTTGCAGTTTAGATTATTGCTTCTGACTGCTAGTGACTTCTAGAAGTTAAGAGTCCATACCCACTTTATGGGTATGAACTCTAACTTCTACAAAGTGATTTAGCTTCCCAGGAAAACCCCCTTAAAGCCGCTTCTATGATGAATACTGGTTTTTAGGAGATTTAGGGTTACTTAAGAAAACACTGGAATATTAGATGGACATTACAATTTTATTTATCAACAAATACAAAACGATATTAGGTTTTTATACCTTTTTAAGTAGGTGTAAAATGTAGCTATTTCATAGCAATATTTTTCAACCTACAAAATAAGCAATTCTAAATGTGATTTTAAATATCAGTAATAGACATATTTATTTATTTCCGAACGACCAATTATATTTACGTTGTCTGTTCGTCGTTAAATTGTGTAGAATTTACATCAAGCCTTTTTGTGGTGGGGCTTCAGTTGCTGTATATGTAGTATACTTGTCAACGCACGGCCATGTGAAATTCGTATCTTATTCATTGTATTTTATTTGGCAAGGCACATACATACTGTGACTACTTGGGGTCGGGTCTAGAATCTTGCCACCTTCATTGGGACTTCCGACTATGTTGGGGGGCTAGAAGGGGTTCAGGCAATCCTGCTCATAACATTTTTTTCTGTCGGAAGAAAAAAATATAATTATTTAATTTTTGAAAAAATCCGATACTTTTCATTGAATCGATTATTCGTTTCCTCCTTATTTCGAATATGAATTCATTCTAACTATCTAAGAAGGTTAGAGAGACCAAGCGGAACCACAATATAGCTCAAAAGTAAATTTTGGTTGGGTTAGGTTAGACTGTTTTAATAAACAGACAAAGGAACCCTACGAACCGGGGTTCCGACGTCTTCGTAGGCAAAGCCTTCTAAAATTAAAGAAAAAATGATGTTCCAAATTAAAGAACAAGCATGTCTTAGGTTAGGTTAGGCTTATTATCTTGATAAAAAAATATGCAGAAACAGGAATACTGTTAGCACTTTTTTTCAATTTAGTACTATTGAGGTTGTGAATTTCGAAATTCGATAAAACCTACACGTCTCCGGTTGGCGAAGATTGTGGGAGGGGGTGCTAATAATCACCCCTTACCCCCTCCACTCTTCTTCCTCCCTTAAGGTGGCACGATTCTAGACAGCTGCCCCTACTTGTAATTAGTCATAGATCATCATGTAGGACACGAGGCATCAAAAGCCACAATGTGTCCAAAATGCTTAAGCCTGTGCTTTAAAATTGCCCGGTGAAACATTATATATATTTATGATGAAAATAGAAACAAGTATGAAGGACATCAAAATATTTTGTCAGATACAAATACATACATCTGAACACTATACCAGGTAAAGATCCATCACCACAATCATTTAAAAAAAACAAAATATTCATTACTACCAATGATATAACTCAGTACTTAACATAGAAACATTTGTCAGTTTTAATAATTTAAATAAAGAATGCTGATTCATACAATATTTTTATTTACAATCAGATAAGGTGTGCATCTATATCGGGCATAACTCTTGTAATAAAAAAATATTAAAATTGGCTTAATATAGTTGGTATAACTGTTGTAAACACAGATAAATAAAATTAACATTGACCATTTAGTTTAAGTTCTCACTTTAAAACGGGTCAATTTTTAATCAAGTTTATTTCTTCAGTTCATGATATCTTTTTATTTTATTAGGACTATTTAAAAAATAATAAAGAAGAAAAAAAACATTTAGAATTTTTACTTCTTAAGAATCCCCTTATATAGTAACACTGCGTTTTTGTTGCAACTTTGCTAAAAGATGATGAAGACCTAATATCAAATGTTGCTCAGCTAGTACATTTAATTTACTTACGTATGTTGCATCTTAATAAATTTGAAGCACGTATTCTTATTGATAAATGCTTAATACTAATGATTTAGCTTTTGTATGGTTTACTTTCTCTTTCACATTTATTTCAAATAATAGGATGACAACAAAAGGTAACACTAAATTGTTAAGACCACAATATATGACAAATTCTGAATGACAAAGTCTTTCAAAGACTGAATTCGCTGGCAAGTGGTAGAGATTTTTTTTTTTAACGTCTACTAATGAACACATGTCTTTCAAAGGGAAGGGAAGTCTTAGCATATTTATACAATTGTACACAACCGCTGCAACTATAAGTCTTCGTGTCACATCTGTATCCAACTCCGTGTACGAACGCACCAATTCTGTTTGAGAGCAGTACTATTGTCATTCGGCTGCTCGCGCCTCCGCCAAGACACTCCGAGCCTGCTCCAAAGCTTTTCTAAAAAAAATAAGATAATGTCGTAAAATAGTACCTACTAATTAGTGATAGAATTTTAAAAAGGTTAAACGCACAATTCTTTACAATTAACATGCCTTCGGCCATGCATACACATTATGCGCCATAGAGTATTGAATGAGATTGGCGGAAAGACCGCTATCATAGCGAAACGTCGAATGGGAATATTTAACGTTTTATATAACTATACAAATTATAAAGCATCAGTGGAGTTATTGTTATTTTCTGTTATATTAATTTGTGTAAAGTAAAAAAAATGTAAATAATAAGATATTTGTGAATAATTATTCAACGATCCGCTGCGTAAATTGTTACTTTAATAAAAACGTGGGAACGAAAGTCCTTATAATTTTTTATAGAAAATTGTTATATGCTAAAGCACTGTGAAGTCTAGTATGAATTTTAGTCAGTAACTATGGCCTAAATCTTTCCTTCTCATATTCGGTATCCTATGGCCTGAATCTCTCATTCTTAGAAGAGAGCCATGGCCAGCAGTGGGTCAATCATCGATTGTGAAGTAGAGCTGTGCGAATATCCTTCAAACTGAATCAATATTAATATTCGATTCTAAATTCGAATCGAACTTTCAGATAATTCATACAATTAGCGATTATTATTTAAATAACAGTGGATTTTCAATTGTTTCCATTTCCGGTTAAATCATTGAATGGAATAATTATGTACATGAGCGTAAGTATATTCACTGGTTGAAATCAATGAATATACGTACGCGCAATAACGATGAAACAAAAAAATATAAAGGAGTTACAATAACTAAACAGACTCGTTAGTTCCGAAGAACTGTGCGGCCATAAGTCGCTTAAGTTGACTAATTGTGGTATTAAATAAATCTATATCTAGACGTTTAGCGAGTTCGTTAAGAAACTTGCACGCTCGAGACAGATAAGTACAGATAAGTTTCGACTAAAATTGGTTTGGGCTGTAGGAATATACAGTGAAAATGGTCTTGTGAAGGAATAAGGTACACTCAGAAAAATACGCTCCAACAACTCTGGACAGTCAACCGAGCCATTCGCAATATTCAACAAGTAAACTAGATATGCAATACTCCTTCTCTCCTGCAGCGGGAGAATATGTAATTTACGACAGCGTATAGTATAGACAGGTATATAATTTTTAATTCTAAATTAAAGGTAAGACAAGAAACGTTTTTGAAGACGCTCAATTCTTGTAATATATGTGTCGTACATAGGGTTCCAAACCTGGGATGCATACTCTAGGTGACTTCTTACGTAGGAACAGGATTTTAAATGTTTTTATTGACCTGAATTCTGAAGACATGCGTAGAATAAAACCGAGAGATTTAGATGCTTTTTTACAGTATAATCAATGTGTTCATTAAAAATCATTTTTGAATCGGAGGTGATTGATCGATCGCGGATGGAGGTAACTTTATTTTATATGTTTAAGTATATTTCTGCCTTATAAGTACAATCTTAAAATAATATTTCAACGAGATATTAATTGCGAGGAAGTTAGAACTTGAACTTTTAACAAAGCTCGTTGAAATAATACTGAGACCAAGCGAACTGTCGTTCAAATAGAATAGGGTCAGCTGTTTACCTGTCTTGAAAATGCAGAGATATTTTAGTGTAAAGGAATTCTATGTTAACTTACGGCATGTTTTTTATCGAGATTAAGCGCGAGGTTTTACTCGCTTGCATGTTTTTCTGCAGTAATCAATTATTACAAATATCTTATGTTTTATTTTTAAAGATTTATAAAAAGATAAATAATACCTACTTATCTCCTTATGTTTATCTTATATAACTAACGTTTATCCATTTTAATCACGTAAAAATGGTACATAATTTTATGATTAATGGTTTACGTGAAATGCTGATTTCTGCCTTAGATATATAGTGATAGATATATTTTTATAATATAAGATTGAAGTAGCAAACGAGAATGCAGTCCATTGGATGGTTAAGTGGCCACTGTCGCCCATGGACATCTGTAAGCAACTTCGTACAGAACAGGGATTCTGTCTAAAGACAATCACAGATGCGTTGCTACTCCCGAGAACTAATATAGAATGTATTTTTACAAAAGTACCTTTCCTTTAAAATCTTGTGTTTTTCATAGAGAAATTAGAATTGGTTCAAGCGAATTTAAGTATCTGTTTAGATAGGTAGCACATAAAATGAGCGGCAAAAAAGGTTTAAACAATTCGAAATAAGAGATAAATGCTTCTTTGTTGGAACTTAAGTATAGTCTGCCTCGGGTAGCAAAGAACGGTAATTGCTATCTCCACCCTAAAAAGATTAAAAAGAATCTGTTTCTTGGCATCGATAAAGGTTATTCCGGGTATTTGATTATGTAGGATACACGCGTATGTCAGAGTTGTAAACTCAGACAAAAAAATATAAACGTAGACTTGGATTAAATACTGAAGAACTCCATAATTGCTGCAATTGAACGTAAATTACCCATCCATCCATCCACCAGCCGTTTAAGGTCCACTGCTGGACATAGGCCTCCTCTAAACTAGAGGGGTTTTGCCAATAGTCACCGCGCTTGGC
>DWPF01000735.1:0-10209 GCA_018251575.1 Cecropterus bathyllus | reverse complement strand
GTGTGCAGTTTGAACCAACTTAAAAGATAGGGAACAATTATTTTTAAAATTTTCGAGTATTACCGAACCGTAGTGATTACCTACATTCTCTTTGTACCGAAACCAGCGGAAGTTCGGTTGTTTATGGTTAAGAGGAAAGAATATTGTACTTTGCATCATGTCATGGCTGGCATGAAGCTTGATCGTGATTACTTTTCTTCCGAAAGGGAGCTTGGTTTTCTTGAAAGGGGCGATTGCCGTCAATTCAGACTTTTGTTTACATTCGGAGAGTGTAGTTCCGACATGCAGAAGTTATGTGAAGTGTTTTGATATGTTTGTCGCGTAGAGATCGAAGCTACAATATATCCACGGCAAAATGAATGAAGGCGATTGGATTTGTAGCGATCCTAACTGCGGCAATATCAATTTTGCACGCCGAATTTCATGTTATCGTTGTAACAAGGAGAAGCCGGATAGCGGAAAAGCGTCTAAAAAGAAACTTGGCACGGAAATAGGGAAGTCGGCGGCTGAGAAATCTCGTGGTTTGTTCAATGCAGACGATTGGCAGTGCAACAAATGCGCGAATGTCAACTGGGCTAGGCGGCAGACTTGCAACGTTTGTAATGCGCCAAAATTTGGTGAAGTAAGCGTGTTTTTGGAATAATAATGGCTTTTAGAGATAATATATGTGCAAAACTAAATAAATTCATATCAGTACGTAGTTAAGTGTGACGACTTTAAATTTACAAAGTACGCCGTATATTTATACTAAGTTAGTATTCATTGAAGTGAAGTTAATTATCTGAATCATGTTTGAAATGTAGTAGGGTATGACAAATTAGTATAATAAGTTAAAGCAGTTGGTGACTTATGTAAACAAACAAAATAAAAAAAATATGTATTAAAAAAATGTTTTAGGTAGAGGCGCGTACCGGCTATGGTGGAGGTTACAATGAGCGTGGCAACGTCGAGTACCGGAGGCGAGAACCCTCTTCAGATGATGAATATGATGAGTTTGGTAGAAAGAAGCGCAAACGGAAGGATGAACAAGACAAGGTGTGTAGATATAATTTATATAAAATTCAAAATTAACTTTTGATTGTATTTCACATTCACTTCAAACTTATTATTGGAAAACCAAAAATAAGTTTTGTACCATTTAACTTCTACACATTGGCTTCATTAATGTAAATATAGACAATCATATAGGAATGTTACAATATTTGCCATAATACATAAGACATTATTAACTAAAATCATGTCTTCCAAGTACATGACATTCTACATAATAATCCTAACATTCTATCAACACACAAAATACACAGCAAATAAAGGAATTACAAGCTAAGAAGAACATACTTTTATTACAAATAAGTGAAATAAAATTTTGAAGCGCGTCATTACTAAAGTGGAGATAATTTTTCCTGCCTTCAGGTTGGCATCACTGAAGGACCAGTTAACAAAAAGTTGCCACCAACCATGCTGCAGAAGGAAATAAAATTGGAACATGTTATGCCATTACCATCTTCAAATATCCCAGTCACAAAGAAAGATTGTGATAAAAACATGGGCAGCCTTAGTGATGGTTCAGTCGGTGATGTACCGGTAATGAAAAAGCCTTTTAGGAAATTTCCATATCAAAATCGAACTAACAACCAAGATCATAAGCTGCCTTACTACAAAACGAACGGTCACCAACAACGCAAACGATTTTGTAGCACAGGTGATAAAGATCATACCGGATCGTCTGGTTATGAAACTGGTTCAAAGAAGACAAAATATGATAGTAACATTCTACCACCACCAGTTGCTAAGAGTTACAATAATATATCTATTCCACCAACAGCTGCTGCCAAGACCTACAATAATCCAGTTATGGAGAATAGAGTGTCATCCACTAACAATGATTTCCTGTATAAGTTTTCTGCACAAACACAAGAAGAAGAGTTTCAAGTCAGTTACACAATAGAAGAGAAAGTGAAGGCTGCAGCTTTTGCCATTGTCTACAATAATTGTAAAATCAGTACTGACAAATTTAAAATGTACTTTGACAAACCATGCCCTGAGTATGAAACAATATTTGCATGGAGGCAGCGTCTTCTGAAAACTGGCTGTATTGTTGATACTCATATAGATGCACCTAAAAAGGATATAACAACACCATCTGTTCCATGTGATCCACCCACAAAAACTGACATTAAAACAAAACCTAAAGTTCAACGAGTTCCGAATCCTGAAGAAATACCAATTCCATCAGAAAGTGAATGTGATTCTGATAGAGATTCACCAACAGATCACAAATCTTCACATCTTTTACGAAGTGTAAGTGCCGACACCTTGATTGTGGGCATGGATGGGGAACCTAAACCTGCAGGTTCTGTGAGCGCAGCAGAAGATCGTAGGTCTCATACAAGAAGTAATTCAGCGTCATCTAATTGTAGGACTAGGTCCAGCTCTCGTGATAGTCAAGACTCCAATTACCCAGATTCAGATTGTGAGGTAAAATCTAAGCACACGAAACAAAGGAATGCTGCAGTGAGCAAGACAAATACCCCTAAGCAGTCCGTACATGATTCTGACTCATGCTCGATATCTTATAATAGTGAAGATGATGATTTCCTCTCAAGATCATTTGGTAATGGTAAAAAGGTTCGACGCAAAATAAAAAGAAGACCTGTTCCAGTGAAAGTGAATAACTACCAATCAGTTGATGTCCAACCTTTTAAAGGATATAATAGTTTTAATTCTTCAGCACAATCTCCTCTTGTAACGGGAAATATTTACACATCCAATTTGCGTAACATGGCAGTAAAACAAAGAAATCGTGACAATAATACAGTGGATACTGATGGTTGTTCCAGTGAGTACGTGCCTACAAAGTTAGGCGCCACGGCTAAGAGGAATTATCAAGAATTCAAAAATAATGTTAAGAGGAAGGGATTTTGGGCTAAAGGTAATGGAGCATCTTTAATGAAACCGAAACCTCGTCCAGAGGCCCTCAATCCAGTAGTTACTTGCACGGAGAATAAAGTAGAATCATACAATACACAAAATCAAGGGTATATGTCAGCTAAGCAGCCAGCTAACCAAAATTCAAATGAGTTTGTAAAAAATGATTTGGAATCATTTGCCTCTGCTAAATTGTATGTGCCTTTTGATAGACCAGTACAGGCAAACATATGTACAAAGGCTACGCAAAATACAACCAATTATAATGATCAGCCAGTACCAGTAGATACAACCATTTGGGCAAAGTCTACTATTATAGAAAGACCTCCTGAGCAACGACAATCTTTATATGCAACAACTACAGATAAAACTATAACAACAAACAGTTTTGGAAAGTCTGTACAGAAAGATTATACTAAGCCAGTCAAACAAACTACAAATATTTTTGATAAACAAGTGCAGAACACATTCTCTGTGCCACCTCCAGAAAAAACAAATGGTTTATTAAATATTAATAAACAAATACAAAATGTTACATATACAAATGCATCGGGGAATTCATTCCACATGAGTAAATCAACACAACAAAGTTCATACTCAGTAAACACACAAGAAAGACCTCCTGGGTTTTTTGATAAACCGTTACAAAATGTTTTCACAAATATACCAGAGCCGACACATTCATTTGATAAATCTTTACCTTTTGCGCATGCGAGTTTGCCGGAGAACAACACATCCAGAGTAATAAATAATCCTGTACAAACTATGTATGCTAAAACAATGGAAGAATCGTCTAGCGTTTTTAATATTGTACAATCTAATTCTGCAAACAAAAACCGTAGTATCACAGATATATTTAATTTCCAAGAACAAACGAGTCCAGAAAGAAGTAATGAGCTAGATAAGTATGACAGTGTAAGACAAATGTACGAAACAGAGTGGGATGAAGATGATGATGCTCTGTACAACACTGATACACCAGAATCAACAGCATCGAAACAATGTGTACCTTCCTCTAATAATGTGAGCCAAGTAAGCCCTTTGTCTAATTCATTATATAACACGGATAATACAGATTCTTGTACAAATGCAAATAATCAAAGTAACAAAATAAATATTGACATGGTTAGAAACAAATGTGAAGATTTGTTAGGATTATTTGATGATATACAAAAAAATAAAGAAACGCAGAGTATGCCTAATACACAAACGTCACATAATTTTACTTTTATGGATCAAAATTTGAAACAGAATATGTGTCAAACTTTACCTCCTGACACTCCAACAAATTTAACTAACTCAACGTCCGGTAGACCAAGTCCTATTCCTATAGAATTGTCAAACGAAATAAAAAGTATGTCAGAAGGAAATCAGATGGATGATTCAACCAAAAATATAAGTCCATCAAAGCGAGTACAGATATTAGAGTCAATAACTATTTTGCCCCAATCCACACCAAATACATCAGCGATGACTCAAGAAATGGCTTGGGGTTCGCCGACTACCAATATGTCTAATGCACAAAACTTACATCTTCAACAAAGTGATGCGGAACAATCAGCTAATGAAATTAAAACTAATAATCAGACATTAAACAATTCCAAATCGAATTCGTTGCAAGATTCTAGTAGTTCATCAGTTGAACTGATCAAATCTGGTGAAGCTTCACAGAACACACAGCAGTTGGATCTATCTACTTTACTAGCAGGAATCAATACTAATACGCTTTTATTAGCGCTACAAAATCTACAACAGCTGAATCAAAGTACGGCTTCGACTGAGAATGTACAAAGTAATGACCAAACAAATAATGGTAATGAAGATCAAAATCAAAAAATGGAGACCATTAATTTGACAAATGATGAAGAGTGGGAGAGAGAAAGCAATAGAGAAGGTAGTATTGAGAGGCAATTGAGAAAAATGGATGGCAATACAGGCGACACACCTTTTTTAAGTGATATGTTTGATCCTGGTCCGGTGGTAATTCCACCAAATGTTGCAAAAAACATAAACCTGAACATTTGTAATCCAGATGACGGCAAAAATGAAACTCAATCGGCTCATCTTAACGAAAATGCGCCTGTTATAGGGAATTTCAAGAGCTTTGCTCTACCGAAACCAATTCTGTTAAATAGACTTAAATTGACAGTGAAAACGCCAGATAGAAGTTACAAAAAATCCACTGAAAACAAGAAAAATAAACGTAAGAAAAAGGTTTGTATGATCAAATGTGATGACTGTTTTTTTGTCGCAAGCAATGATTTCTACTGGGGATTGTTTGTTTCAGGGTAAAGGGGGTACTTCACAGGAAGGTGAAGACGGTGGGGAGGATGAAGAGGAATCTGGTGATGAAGCTGATCTTGCTAAATATGACTTGTGGGGAAGTGATGGAGAACAAGGCAATTCATCTAAACATGGTAAGCAAATAAGGATATTATCCATATTTTTAAGAATATATTATCGAACGCCTGAAATAAAATTAACCATTGATGTTGATACAACAATAAAAAGGCATATACAAACACTATAATATATTACTACATTATATTATATAGGTAACATTTAAAAATTAGGATTCATTGCTATAGATAAAGAATTACGACAGTTGAAACGGCTATGATTTATATTATCTTCCACGAATATTGCGTGTTTTACTTATATATCGCACGGTGAGGACCTACTGCGAAATTTACATATTGTGGAAATAATAAAATTGTGTTCATATTTATGTTTGTCCTTTTCTAGCAAGAATTCATCACTAAATTTCAAATTTTAAAAAATTGACGTTGTATCAGTAATTTTAAACATTATTGTTCTTGATCTGACCCCCTCCCCCAAAGAGAATTCTGGCTACGCCGTTGGTTAGTAGTGGTTAAAACTGGTATCCCTGTGTGATATGTTATAACCTTGCTATGAAAGTAATAATTTTTTTACCATCATTTTATTGTAGACACCAGAGACCAATCTCAGGATGGCAATGGTTCTAAAGAAGATGGACCCGAATTAACACATAACAATGGCCAGAGTCCGTCCGAGCAGTCCAAGAGTAGTAAAAGAAGGTCGGTTTTATGAATAGGTAATGTACAAATAGTATGCATGGAATCTTCTAGAATATATACAGTTAAGAATTCATTTGAATAGTTTAAAACCTATAAACTTATATTGTCTAAAGACTTGTGACGTTTCTTTGCGTATGTAGTATTGTTAAATATTTTTAATAGGTATACATAATTTAAATATAATTAATTGCGTCACGGTTACTGCTTTATTTTATATTCAACAAATGCTCCATATTACTTTAAAAATTTGCTTGATTTAATGATATAATGATTTGTCTTTAAGCATCATCAATCAATTATTTGAAGATATATCAAATTTGGTTATAAGCTTCAATATAATCATTAAAATAGTAGTTATACTATAATAAAGATATTCTTATTCTTAAGTTTTAATCTTTTCTTTCCAGGTCTAGAAGCTCTTCATCCTCATCGAGCTCGTCTTCGAGCTCCAGTTCTAGTCATAGTTCCGACCACGCGCCCAAAAATAAGTACGCTAATTTTGACATTGATTTGCATTTTGAATTTTTGTTGATTCACCCCGAAGTTTACCGAGGACAGTTAGGTTGATTGGTCCAGTCCTATGTCATTGGGGTTGTCAACTAAAAAAAAGTATCCCATAATATTTGCTATATTCAATTGGTAATATGAAATAATGAATATATTCAAACAACGAACAAATAAACGAGATAAATTGTCATATTTACTCTATTAACACGCGATTTGTGTTAAATTAAAAAGGCGATGAAAAAATCGTGATTGTGATTTTTAACATTGTACATTTCATGGCAACCGAAATATGATGCCAGATGAAGTATATTTAGACTAATCCTAAAAGGAAGACTGATATACAAATCTGTAATCAAATCTGTTCTCAATTTTACTTTAGTTTTTGACTGTAGTCTTGTAGTCTTGTAGATATATATGTAATAACTAAAGCTCATATTAATTTAAAGCTAGCATTTGGCGCGTAGCGACCGTTGCATGAGACTGTGACTCGTGAACTCGGTGACTGAAGGGCGTGGTGGTTTTAGTGACGAAGATATAAGTACGTCAAAATTTGTACAAAAACGTAATATTGAAATATTAATAATGAATATATTAATAAATAATTTTTTGTGAGTCACTACAGACTAATTTTCTTAGGGCTAGGCAGGCTGCAATACAGAGATGACCAATCATAAGTATGCGTCGATTTCTGTACGTCTTTCCCTTTACACTCGAAGGATATTTGAGTCAAAAATTTTCTTTCGTCTTTCATTGCCCGGATTCTAAATATATCAATTCATTAAAAATTTACACAAACCTGAAAAAAAGCGACTTGTAATCGCTTTACACGTAAACGCTCACGATCTTTCTCACGAGTTTTGTGATCGCAGTCTCGCGTCGCGGTCGCTACGTTCCGAATGGCAAGCAATTGACCAGTGTCGCACGTGGCGTTCACTTCATAATACAGATTTGATGACTTCAACCTGAACAGCGAGCGGGAGTCAGTGCACAGCTCGCCAAAGGGTCGCAAGTCGCGGTCGCGGTCGCGGTCGCCGCGGCCCCGCGCGGCCGCACCGCCCCCGCGGCGTAAGTCGCGCGACAGTCGCTCCGCTGGCGAAACTAGGTACAGTTATTGAACGTGACAAGTGATAAAGGAGTTGTTTTTATTTTCTGTAGACAATTTTACTCATTTCATTTTACATTTGTTAAAATTGTAAATGGTATAATTATCGAAAGAATTTTTGTTTCTACATATATATGGGCATATTGTTAAAAATGTGTATATTTTGTCAGTTCCTTCTGTCGGTTGAAACAGTTCAATTCGTAAGGGTCTTTTTCCTGTCGGGCGGGTTTCCCACCCGCAAGCTTGCCACTGCATTCGTCATACACACATTCGCGGATCTCGAAAAGACTGCGTAGATTTAATTTATGTGTGCGTATGGGACATGTGCTTGCGTAAACCTGCACGATAGAAAAAAGGCTTTTATTTTAAATTTAAATTTGTATTTTTTTCATTTGGAATCAGTGTTTATAGAAAATATTATAGTAAATCAATTATGATAGTAGTATATTGAAAAAAAAATATATATATATACCTAGTTAGATTTTTAACCGAAACTTTTTACATCTTCCAGAAGTACACGCGACAAGGAAAAGTCCCGCGAGCGGGATCGTCGCGAACGGTCGCGCGGCGCGTGCGACGACCGCAAGCCGCGCCGGTACAGCCGCGACACGAAGCCGTACAGCGGACGCGGCCGGCATCGCTAGGGTTTCATTATATCGTTATTTTAAAATTCTCCTAACAATATATGGATGTTGGTCGTTAAAAGTGTCATAGTTAAAAGAACAGAAAAACGAATAATTATTGTTTGTTAATGACTTTATTATTCAATAGCCCAGCCAAGGCTTTGCGATGTATTGTGTGTTAAAATAGTGTAAAGAATGAGAACAATGTGAATATGAGAAGAACGTTAAAATCATATACTTAACCTTATTTTGAATTCTATGTATAAAAGATGCTATATCATATTTACATGTACTGGAGTTGTTCCAATTATGTATAAATTATTTGTTTAACGTACTTGGTATTAACAATCAATACCGCTTGCGATGTTGCCAGTAACATTCATTCGTGTCTCAAATGTGCAAAGATATTTACTTTCATATCATACAGGTTGGTAGGTAAATCAAGGAACATATTAAGGTGTCCAGTATTCGATAAACCTATCCTTAATCCTAAATAAGTACAAAAAATATATTAATGATTTTAGATTTAATAAAATACATTATTCATTGACAGTGAGCACGACCAACGCTTAACATACTTAGCAAAATTAGTGATCAAATTTCTAAAAACAAGTGCCGGGCTTGGCAAAGATACTAGTGGCCAACTTTTTAAATTTTATTTATATTTTTTTCGTATTTTATTATGTGTTATCATAATATGTTATTTAGTTTCATGTGAGTGAGGATTATGATGGTGTGGCGACCACCCGCTACTCATCCCAGGCATGCCTACTTTGGCAAAGGGAGATCTCCCGCCAGGCGAGGTGATCATGTCTGGGGAGCGGGCGTGCTCCATCAGTCTCTGTTCGAACTTGTATATATGCAGGATATTGACAAAACTCCAATAGTGTGATTCAGAATACGGTGGCGCTATCTGTTGATGAGTAGCCGGAGGTCGCCACAATGGCTTGAATATGTCTCTCGTTTAACCTAATGCACTGTATGTACGACTGTATGTTTGGTTGGAACATTTTTTGCGCCTTTAGCACTAGACCCGATGTTCACGTGTTGTTAGGTGAATGAATCATTAGTTTTTATAGTGTGTTACGTCGTCCACGACAAAATGAATGAGTTACAACATTTTAACAATAAGTGATATGAGCTTGTTTTAAATTATTCTACAAACATGATTGTACCTAGTCTTATTGTGACGTCATGTAACACATAAATATCGGTTCGTATATGATAAGGACTCTACGGAATATTATCGTACATGATCCAATAAAAATCAAGGTAAATATAGTCATGTTTCTAGCATTATTGCGTTTCCACTTTTGATGAAATTTTTTGTTGAGCAATTGAGATAAACTGAAGCATTGATTCTGTAAGCCAAGTTTTTGACGAGTAATCGAGTTAGACAAATTTGAATTGCCTTTTCCCTATTGGCATTCGTTAGATAGAAATAATAATAAATTACTATTACCTATGTAGATATGTATAGAAATTTTTGTGCATATTGCTAAAAGAGCTGTCGTGGACATCGCGCGTGTAAGAGAATTGATTTTATAGGACGGTGGTTAAACCTTTCTTTCACCCATCAGCCGCTTGATATCCACTCCTGGGCTAATGTTTTTGCCAGTTGGCACGGCCACCAACACGCATGCTAGTCACGGTGGCTAGCATGCGTGTTGATGACAGTGGTTGTTAATGGTATACCAGAAGATTGCTAGTAGACTTCTGGATACTGGATACAGACTTCTTCTTCTATCATGATCGCCTTTTTTACAACATTGAAGTACACAAAAACGCACTCTATCTGATATCATTTCCATACCCAAGGGGTAAAAACTGAACCGTAATACTAAGACTCCGCTGTCCGTCTGACCGTTTGTCGGTCTGTCTGTCACCAGGCTGTATCTCATGAACCGTGATATATAGACAGTTGATTTTTCACACATGATGTATCTCTGTTGCCCTCCATAGTAAAAAATAAAAACAGAAAAAATACAAC
>DWPF01000734.1:0-10210 GCA_018251575.1 Cecropterus bathyllus | reverse complement strand
ATGTTGTGACGTCCCTTTGCAAAGTGATCTATACGTCAAAGGCAAACTGCATGCGCATCTTATGATATCTTATATCTTATCTATCTTTGATATTTCCGTAACTTGTCGTGTCATAGTACATTATCGCGTTTGTCACTCGCCTAGTACAAGTGAAAATTGGATCCAGTACTCAATTTACGCAGAAAATATATCAAAATTAGGAGTAGCTGAGCAATGAAAGCGTTATATTATTATAGTCTTTATTAGAAATTCACTTTAAATGAACAAATGTACTTTTAATTATATTCAATTTTTTTTTTGTTTTGCAAAGTATTTTTCGTATTATTTATCACGACGCTTGGTATTTTAATGAAACAATTACGACTGGTCTACCACTGTAGCAACTGTTAATTTTATAGATTTTTTTATTTGGAAATGGATGTGCGTAGACCGGAAGTCCATTCGTATGTGATACAATGCACGCCCCAATTTATACTATGTTTGGCGCTAGCTGTGTATACGTATCCCGTATTGAATAAAATGATAACTCCGGCAGCTATATACACTCTCCTTACGAATCACGTAACAATCCGTATTTTGCAGCTCTAAGCAACAAAACTGAGTGGAAATTAAGTTTGGCGTCCGGTCGAAATATTTGTAGACCTTTAAAATTACATCAGTCCTTGCAACATTGAGTGAATTGCCTCTTATCAATCATGTTATATTAATATTCAGGATTTGATATTATCCGAATACTATGTATACTTACGGAATGCGATATATGAATGCATTCTACAGTCGTCCACAGGTATTTCGACAGAGTAGATAATTAATTTTAACCACTTTCACTGGTCAAGGCCATTGTCACCTGAAACTTACATACACTCTGCACAAAAGTATTACCTGTAATGAATGTTCTCTACCCATTCTCCAAATACTGCTTTTTATTTTACTTTGATGTCATAATTTCCTCAAAATACCTACCTGTTTTTGATATTCACAAAATCTATCAAAACATGATTATTCGAAGTGGCAGTTGTGATCATTTCAATTTCCTGATTGCACGGAAGTCTAAATTCGGAACTTATTCCTATTGTCATACTCGGAACACTGTGATATACTCCAAATAGTTCCATAAAATCTGTTAAGGTATTCTGGTATTCCAATCCTGATCAGCGTGTAGGGTAATCACAGTAAAACACTGATGATTATTGTCCCAGTGAAAAAAAAAAATGCCTCTCAAATCAATTGATACGATTATGATATATGATACATTCAGTGTAAACCCCACAATAATTCACTTATAATTAGGTTATTGTGTAATTGGGTATTATATTAGCGTGTATTCCAATTATGGTACTTAATACTTCTTTGTGACTTTATTTTTTTATTAAAGGTTTGCTTAGTGTTACACGTAGCATGTTTTATTTCACGCTTGATTTATGTATGGCTATATACACGTACATACAATAATTTTCATGTGTTTGATCATTTTTCGAATTGAGAGCGTTAAAGTGTTCGCGGTGCGGTAAAACGAATAACAACTTAGTAAAGTAAGAGACTGCTGGTTAAAGCTTAGTATAATACTATAATGGAATGTATTCACATCTATTCTATTGATTCTATTGTCTTAACATAGCATTCCATACAATATTTATTGAATTTGTGTCTATATGTAAGGTTTGCCTGCAGAGCTTGGAAGAGAGGTTGGTAGTTATATATAAAAAACAGGATTTCCACGTTATGTATTATTAAATTCTCAAGAAACACTTTTATATAAATTATATACTTGTTGATATCACAAAGTTGTAAATTCATATAACATGTAGAGTATGTTGACATGTATAGTGTAAGACATAACTTGCCGATGCATGTTGTCCAGTTTGGAAATATAAATATGATATTTTTATAAGACGCTTAGCTTTCCTTTACTTATAAAATATTTCCACTATTTACATTACCTTTTTCAAAATGGTAAATAAAATTTATGTATTAATGTTGATGTTTCATTTGTTTTTAATATACATATCATAAGACATTATTTTATTTTTTTATTTTTCGCCGCTGTACATTATTTAACAAATTGGGAAATGTTACATTAGAAATATAACCATATTTATGTAATGTTTACATAAATATGGTTGTGTGTGGAACTAGGCAGAAAGGTATATCGTATATCGAATAATTGAAAATAGACATTTTTAAATAAACAAATTGTATTAAGTCCCATACAGTTTTAAAATATTGCCGAGTGATCATACTACTATTTTTTTTTCATATTTTGTAAAGACCACGATGTATTTGTCTACATTACAACAAGTGTGTATATAATACTTAGCATAAAATGCTAAATTATGTTAATATACACAGAATGGTTTTTATTTCATGTCAGATAATTTAAAGGTTAAATATATTAGTATTATCGATTTTTATACAGTTACAAAAAGTAGTCAGTAAATCTGAATAGACAAATATTTTAACTTTTGTCATTTTAATTCAAAATAAACCTTTATAACTGTTTGTCGTATCTGTTAGATATTTAAACTTCATTTGAACCTTTGGCTACTCAATATCGGATAAAAAATTCAAGCAATGCCTACATTCTCGATACGTACAAATATAATTTATATTAGAGCATAGGCATATAAAATTCTTAAATTTTTAAAATACTTCCAAAATATATTTATCTCAAAAGAAATAAAAACCATCCGTGTATATTGTACATACTCTTGTGGGAAAATCACAAACATCAAGAAACTATTTTACATACATGAAATTATCATTTTATTCTAAATTCTGAACAACAAGCCTCCAAAATGCTACTTATCACTTAAGTATTGTTTAGAGAAACAAGCATTAGAAAAGTAACCAAAGATTTTCACGTACCTTATCTACATTTTCAAATTATAGTATTAATTATATTACCAATTAAATCGTTTAGGTACGTATATATTTCAAAAATATTGGATATTACTTAATGGGTATTGCTATAGCTGTCGTCGGATTCTAATTTTTAATAAAGTAGTAATTTAATAACATAAAATATATTTCCAATATTATATTATTTTTTCCCCTTTTTAGGAAAATATTTTCATTTCATAGATATTAGGTCTTTCTCGACGTAAGACCTGCTGAAGCTATATTCATGCAGGTCTACGCCGTGCCCTTGTGCTGAATTTATTTTGGCTTTTACCTATTCTGTAGAAAGAGGGTTTCACATAGACTTCTGCTGACTTGGACATGACTGTTTACCAACGATGGCCTTACCAAATATAATAATAACAACCAAGTTGCCAATGTAAGACAGTTGATATCAGTGAATTTATTTAACATAGGTTAAATTTTGCTGCCGATTCATCGCATTCTTAATCTTACAAAACTCTTATTGTAACAGCAAAATGGTTGCTTTAACACGCGCTATTATTAAATTATGTAAGACTTCCGAATTCGTATTTAATTACCTTTTGTATATTGGAGTTAACATGTTTGATGGATTTTTAATTTTGATAGTATCAGAATTTGGAAATTTTACATATAAAATATAAAGCACATAGTACCTAAACGATTTAAATAAAATATATATCAGAATGCTGCACACTAAAATTATTTATACATAGTCTCAGAGATCACAGGAAGCAAATAAGTAAGACTGAATATTCTTCGAGAGGATAGGTGGGATCTTTGTATTACGATTAAAAAAATAAAATACATATTAGCGTTCCACTAAACGACCCCAGCGACAGTTTTTCATTTTAATTACATAATCGCTTTCAATGATTTATAAAAAGAGCAATAGTCGACGTGGTCGTTAAGAAAAACCCAGACATTGTATTACCGATTATGTCTGACGTATCAGGATCGTATAAATTGCATACTTAATTGATTTTTATGACTATCAATTTTCAAAAATAGAGTAATTTTAATACAAAAACACAAGTTGATATATTTTTTACATTTCACGAAGGAACATCCCTTGACAATTATTATAAGTACTTTGAGCGCATGTCATTTATTGCACTGCGCACCAAAATGAGGGATAACAACTATGTCAATACACACATTACAATATGTCTTATGATCGGCAACAAACATGTCGAAATAATTGTCGCGTCGCTAATTTCTGATACTTTACTGTACTAGTACTGGGTCGTTAATAGGTTGCAATACTGCAGTTATATGTGACAGGTGAGGTACACTGGATCGGAAGATGAAATTAATTTATGGTTGAAAGTTTATAATGCAGTAAGTGATTAAAATATGTAATAACCATTGTTATTAAATAAAACGTTTATTAAATAATATTACATCAAAACGCAGATTGAGCGCTTTAAACATCATCCATCAAGTTCCATTGTTACCCTGCACGAAGAAATTTGGAAACTATTTTACGATCTAGGTATAGTAAATCCTTGAATCTATACAATTAAAGCAGTTTAATGTGCATAAAATAATTATTCTATTTGTATGCGGTGCTTTAAAAACATACAAACGTCCAATATGGTCCAATATTTATAACAATTCTTCATCGAACACAATTCATAATGATTTAAGTGATACCAGCTGTCGCCCGCCGCTGCGGGCCACCGGGAAGCTTGGCCAAACTACACGTCGCACCTTTGTCAAATGACGTTATTCGCATTGACGGCAAAAGATAACCATTAATTGATAACAAAAACTCATTTTTTTACTTCAATATGTTTTACTATAATATGTATTTTAGGACGATATTGTTGTCTTGAGCAGTCATTTTATACCAAAAGCGCGACACGGCGTTGTTATTACATCAGAATAACTGATTAAATTCACGATAGAGCTAAATAGCGATTTCATATTTTGGTCAGGCTTCCTCCTATGGAGATGATATTTCATATCAAAACATTAAATTATAAAATACATAAGTGTGAATAAAAATACTTAAAAACTAAGAGGCGGCAAAGAAAATTACTTTTGGCCTGAAGTGGGATACTAGTATAGTATAATTAAAATATTGCATGCCGGACTAAACATCTAGATATTAATTATTATTAATAGTAAGTGCCTAAATACTACAAATATTCCAAGGTTCGTTTCGCATTCTCTAAATCTATACGTTAATTGTAAAGCGCCAATGATTTTAACATAGGAGACTATTAATGTGTATTTAACTAATTAAATGTATTGATTTATTTAAAAATACCAATAGACTAATAAAGTACTTGTCTTTCATTTCATATACAGGGTTGCCAAATTTGAATGATTAGAGCAGCCCCGGATTTAGGGTATGCAGAATACACTTTGTTCATAATTGTCCCAAATATAAGTTACGTTCTTGTAAAAATACTACATCCTGAAAATGACAATAATATACACTTTCGTACAAAAGACGACTAAAGTTCCAAGATGTAGCATTGACCCTGCATGAGGCAACCCTGATAATCGTACTTACCTAAAGGCCAAGATTCATATTTGTAAAGATTCTGGTATTCCGGCATCGTTCCATTAATTAACCGCCATCAATAACAATTTATTAGACATCGATTACAAATAGGTACACACTATAAAATTCTACGAAACAACTGTACAGTACTTGTCCTACAAATTCTAATTAAATAATTATTATGTGGATGAATGCTTGCAAAATATGCAATTATAATTTAGAATGAGTAACTAGTATTGAATCCATCAATTGTACCGCTTAGTTTATCATAAAAAATGAATTAAAGCAGTGTGATCGAGATATCTAAAATATATTTTATAAAAAATATTAACGGTTGATTTTTAACGCCACATTTTTAACGCGCTTATACTTATATATGTGGAGTCAACTAATTGGAACGTGTTATTATTATACGTTGATTATATCGGTTCAAGAACGGACAGATTTTCAAAAATTCACTTACAACTAACTTTAACCACATCCCTTGTTTAGATTCTTACAAATATTAAAATAACTTATTACAAATATGCCTATATTCTACGTTACACCGTCATAATAGAAAATGGGCTAGTGCTGTGACGTAATACATTTTGTCTAAGAGAAATAAGGCAGATATTAAGTAACAAAATTAGCACGTTTTTACAGTCAGAAACAGCAACCAAAAACATAAGTAAGAATATAAGTTGGATAATCCGTATAAAGTTCGTCGCTGTATTATTAAATCCCCACGGACTGCAAGCACCACTGAGACTACAAAGGCTAAGAATTTTATATGAAGTAATTGGGAGTGATGTCAATGATCATAGAAGTAGGCGAATTAGTTTCAACATAATCGCTGGCTTAATAATATTCGGACGTTATATTAATTACGATGAATATTGTTTTTTTTTTTTAATTTTCTTTGTAAAAATGTCCACGAATAATGAGTTCAGTTAAAATAAATTTCGAAAAAATATATGAAACAATGAACGACTTATATTCTATCTAAATAACTGTTATAAATACAGCTTGAATTCTCAAAAACCGAAGTCCCTTATTCCCAGGTGCTTCCAATGGCCACAAATTTGATTTAGTTGGTACAGGATCGCGCGGTTCCTGTGCCAAGGGTTTAGGATTTGATTTACAACTGACACGCCCTAAGCATAAGAATAGTAGGAATAGTGTGATATCATAAACTTTGATGTTTTATGCCATCGGTAACTGTTATAGGCATGTACTTCAAACCGGTACCTATGTGTCTTGTGTAAGAAAATATTGCATAAAAATATTCATATATACAATTACGAATGCTTATAAGAAATAACATAATAACAATAACAATATAACATACAACAATAACATAAAGCAGATACATACGACATACTGTCAATTTGATATTTGAGTATTATATATATTTTTTAATTTTTGATGGCTTAATTTAAGTGACATACAATTTCTTGAAGAATTACTTTATTATTTAAAAGAAAAACATGTTATATTTGTAGCAAGTTCTTAGGTGTTACATCTCAGGAGGGCTCGGCTGCTCGTCTTAATGAATGCTATGTTAATGAGTGTCAACTGCGTCTTATAATTTGCATGACAAATTCTGGCTAAATAAATGAACTTGTTATCGTATATTACCCCTAATTATACATTTGAATAAAAAAGAACACGGGCTTAAAGACGGTGGTAACTTAATACAACGTTAGTTTAAAAGTGCCTTTATAAGTCACTAAGAAACAAGAATAATATAATAACTAATATAAGAAATTCTGTAGACGCATTCATTGTTATAATTAAATAACAGATTAAAATAAAATAGAATAAGCCTACTTATTAGACCAGATACCACATTTTGTAAGTATAAAGTAATATAACATAAATGGTAATGATTTCGTAACAAAAGAACCTATTAAATTAATTCATACACAAGGACATGCTACAGATAGATACGAGTACATGTCAAATAAACTTTTTGATATTACGCTTAAGGTGTAGCAAAATAATTGTCACCGATCTCAGCTTTCTGATTTTAATTCGAGAACAAATGACGATCTCCATCTAATAACAAGATAACTATTTACATACCGTAATGAAATAAAAATGTTTAAATGTCCTCAATCAATGTTGGCCCTAATCTACGTAAATCCCGCCCGCAATTTCCAATCTTAGCTACACAATTGGGTCCTTAAAACAATGAGGGCTGGAGTATCTCAGTATCTGGAGGCCTAAATACGAGTGAGGAACGCGAACGACCTCCCGAAAGACACTCTGTAGCAAAGGATAGGCCGTTTCTTTTGTCTCCTTGACGAATAAAGCTTTTAGGAAACCGAGAGTAAAGGTATCCTTTGTGCGAGAACAATCGGCCGACTCATCTGTTTCCTCAATTCTAGTTCTGAAGCAATCACTTAGATAAACCTCGCCGCGGACGACCTTGAGCATTTTCTCTGTATTAGTCAATAAAATTAACCTTATTTTCACACTTACAATTAAGGTCAGGTAACTCTTTTTGAAATTCAGGTTCTTGTGGCGCGTTCATTCCGCTGTAATGCTTTCGACATCAAACAAGCCATATAATTGGATCCATCGAAATACGTGTAGGTCTACAGGGAATCTTGTAGCTTTTTCATGCAAATTACAAAGTCTTGCGACAAGAACCATTAATGTCTGTTACACTATTAAGGAAAAAATGTCTGTACCAAAAGTGTGTTGTGTTAAAAGTTCAAAATTTTATAGATTTAGATATAAAATAAATCTCAGAATCGAGTTTGCTCATATTCGGAACAGAATCAATATGCCAATTGCTCAAAGAATTTCAGTGAGCTCGTGAACTATGAGACACTATAGTTTATACGGAATTTAGGAACACTGCATTCAAATTGAACAGATCGCTCTGAAGTGCTCCGAACGCTGAACGCGAATCCAATACAGATCTAAGGCTGTTACCTTTTATACAAGTACCTAGGACGTTTCCGCGAAGTGCAAAAGCACAAAGAGTGAAGAAAATGGATGCAATTTGCGTCGGATCCAGTGCTCGGCGTACGTGAGTGTGGCTGCCGAAGATTTGAAAAAATCTCCGCGCCGCAGTTGTGATCTCTATGCCGTTTGCGATACGATTCAGTGTGTATTATTGGCTCGCACGAACGCGGGCAAGTAACAGATTGAGGTTGTACTAAGCGGATCGAAAAAACGTAGAAATGTAAACGTGGCGATCACGCCGCACGCCGCACGCCGGCGAATGTCGCTAACAGTTCGTTTCTTATTTTGCCACCATAGATCAACACGATATTATGTATAAAAACCTGTAAATTATTAAGTCACATTAATGCATATTATTATTTAATTTTAGATTTACATTATCGTGACATTTTAATACCTATATATCGGCAACACGAAAAAAAAATACATTAATAATTTAAAGTCGCCGGGACATAGTAACACAATCTTAACAAGAAAATGTTATATGTTCGATCGGGATTAATAGCTCATCAATAGTTATAATATTTGACTTTATTACTGTTTGCCACCACACAACATTTCTTTTTACGGTGGGGTTTTTTAATTTACTTATATTCATGAGGGTTTTTCAAAGTATACATAAGATAAATAACGCGTTTTGGTATGTGTTCAATGCTTCACCTAAGTACCATAGTTTTTGCCTATTTGACCAATTATATAGAATGAACAATTTTTGTAGTATGTACCCGTCTTTTCCTTTAATTTGATACCCAACTTGGGTATATTTGGCCATATTCAATTATTCATCCCCACTTTCATCATACCATATCTAGTAAATTTCAGAACCCCTTTTGATAAAACATGTCCAGTTGTAATATACACGTCATAGCCTTGCATTTGATATCTCACTTGGGTATGCTTGACAACATTAGATTATTCATCCCCACTTCCCATACCTAGGTATAGTATAGGTAGGTAAATAGCTAAACCTATTTTGCTTAAACTTTTGTATAACCATTTCCGTTAAGCATGTTTGTAACAAAAAAACGCATCTAAATCACACACATAGCGGCCAAACTTCATACACCCCACTTTTTGCGTCGGGCATTAATTTAAACCGCGTATGGTGTGAGTACCCGTGAAATATTTAAATTATATATTACTTCATAACATCATTTTACGAAATCTCAGGTTAGTGAGACTAACTAATTACTCTATTATACAAAATTTACATTCAAGTAAAAAGTAAGAGTAATACTTAAAACTAAATTGACATTAAAATTTTAGAATAAAATATGAAACAGTCTTCACAAGTTATACCTACCTATTCTCTCAGTGTTTGTAAAGTCGACGTGTTTGTGTGAAGAATCTGTCATGTAAATTATATCGCGCAGTTGAGACTCATTAACATGGGTTTAATTAAGACGCGGTTCCATGCGGCTAACAACTCCGAGAAAATAAGAACTTCTCCCGAATGGAAATTTGTCCATACGATGCAAATGTGATACGATATACGAGGAATTTGCACGTTTTAATTTACATTTTTTTCGGATTTATTGTTCTGATATGTTACGCTATATATTTTTGATTTGTATTTTAATGAAAGTTCATCTACTTATAGCACTTTTAGAAATCATATCGTATCGTATTTCGGTTTGTAGAATACCGTTTTCTCACATATGAACACTCGTAGTTCTAACTTATAATCAAAGCGTTCAGTCATCGTCAATCCATTACTGTCCCACTGTAGGCACAGGTCTTTCTTTGATTAGGGCAAAGTCCACGGTGTTAGTCAACTTTATTTTAGTAGCAAACGAGCTTGCAGTCCCCCTGATAGTAAGTGGTTACTGCCGCCGTTAAAACAGGGGTTCTATCTAA
>DWPF01000733.1:0-10210 GCA_018251575.1 Cecropterus bathyllus | reverse complement strand
ATAATGCACTTCGAAAATACATAGAAGTCCAACCTGATTTTGAGGGTGGTTAAACTAGTATGGCTCTACACCGGAAGTACCACAGGTTAGTACTGATGTGAAGCAGTTTTTTAGTTCACGTGGAAAGTTATGGAGAATGGCTAACATACATATGAGGCATCTAAGTCCTAAGAAGTGGGAATCTAAACTTCTGGTAGAACAACTTGTCGAGCTGCTACAGATGTAGGTAAAAGGTAAAATAAATATGTATTTTACATAACTGTGACCCGAACATAATAGTATTACATCTATACTAATTTATACCATTATTAAGCAGAATAGTTTGATCGTTTGGTTGAACGCGCTGATCTCGGAAAGTACTGGTTCGATTTGAAAAAAATATTTTTTGTTGAATAGTAGGTACATTTATCGAGGAAGGTTATTGGCTTTATAACATCGCGTTTGATTGTTTTTTTTTTCTTATGTAGTTTCGAGTGAAACCAAGTGGCACAGCTAGTTGATTTATAAATTGGTTTATAATCAGAATTGCATTGTCATGTCTCTAAGATTGAGATATATCTGTAGTTAATAACAAAACATTCAAGTTATTTGTAAGAAAACTTTAACCAAATATACAGATAATACCTTCATACACAGCAACGATATACATTAGGTGCACTCGAACCACAAAGAGTTCCACTTCTTTAAAGGTCTTATTACTTCTTTCTGCGTAGCGTTCCATACAAAAATTCTTAAGTAACTCAGTACTTCCAAACAGGTCCGTTATTATACTGAGCTGTCGGAGAAATGCCACTTGTCTTCTTAAAGATGATTTATGAACGATGCTGAGTTACCGACGAGTATATACTAGTGTGTAACTTTACATATGTATGAGGCCTTGTACTTAAGTGAGCTTGTTTAGTTTCAAGTTTCGTTAGCTAATGATCAGTTAGGTTCATGATCCTTGCAACTAAGGATATTAACATAAATAATATATAAATCAAATTAAAATCTCGTTTTACTTTGACAACATGTGGGGTAGGTTTTCATAGTCGATAAAGTTTTGTGCTTTAACAGGGGTTATTCAAATGCTAAAACTATTTCTGCCGTACTATTTTGTGGCAGAAATTGATCTATCGGTTATCAAACATTATTGTGTTCCAGTTTTAAGGGTAAGGTAAGATCCTAAGATCCTAACATGAAATATGAAATTCATAAGAAAGTCGTCAGGTTCAGCAACATGTCTTTTAGACATCAAGTAGAACTCGTATTTAGCAGTGATTTTATAAGTAAGGAAAGAACTTCCATCTTCAAATTTAAAGGTTATATAATATGGAATATCTAAAGTTGGTAAATCCTCATAAAATGTGGTATTAAAACTTTGATATTGAGTTTATCAACAAGGATACTTCCTCAGATTGCATATTTCCAGTGTTGGATAGAATTACCAGTTCAGAGTGAAACTTTACGTCACTTTTAACGAGGGAAAAATTCTGATATGAAAACGATACGAGGGATTTGGATTTCGTGATGGGGGATATCAATTACACCCGCGCTGGGACCACCCACCTACAACTTTAGGTAATGGTCTTACGACGAAAATCATTGAGATGACAAAACCTTTCTCAAATCCATATGGTATGGCCGTCCGACAATTTTGAAAATATATATTCAAATGGTGGTAATGAAAATTATGGGCAATTAAATAAAATACAAATTAATTGTACTCAGCCAAACGACGCTATCAATATCGTTAATTATTCAGCACCTCAACTCATACAAAATTTTACAAAACTTGAGGACGATTTAAAATCTATTATAACTATTGAAAGTTCTAACCCTGACGAGAAAGACAATAGTTTTTACATTTCTGATACTCATCAAAACGAACGCGAAATAAATGAAATCGAAGGAACGATAAGAAATAATAAACTAATAACGAAGTCTGAAAGTTTTAAAATAAATTGTACTTCAACATATCGACCGGAAGTAAAGATATTGAAATCTCGTTCTAACGACAACATCAATAGAACAATACAAGATAAGAAATCACGTACTGGAATACGAAAACATTATTCACTTCGTCAACGTGATCCGGCTGATGACGATACTCCACGTCTTCGTAGCCCTAATTCAATAGAAAGGGATTTTATTAAATATAAAGAGCCCTCAAATAAGCCATTTAATCAAGATAAAGAGGAATCGAATAAAATTAATTCACTCCTGTCTAGAGTACAGTCGTTTAAAACTAACGCTGAATCTAATATTGCTATTGTACCTTTAAGCGGTCACCAAACAATTGTGATAAATCCACCACTTAACCAAAATATTACGGAGGCTACGAAACAATCGATAGATAATCATAAAAATATAAAACCTAAAGTTAACTTACAAGCACCCGTGGAAAATATTCAGAGTACACCTAAAGTACTACCAGAAAAACAGAATCCATCAAAAGAACCAAATACATCTATTGAATTTGCAAACTATTGTACACCGAAAGATCCGTTTATAACTATTAAACTAAATAAAGTAGTAAGAAAGACTATTCCTCAACTTAAAAATAGTGCCTGTAATAAAGTTTCTTACTTACAGCCGAAAGTAGATAAACCCCCTTCAAAATTGATAATCAAGGATAATAAATCGGTTAAAGACATACAAAATTTGACATATACAAAATTAAATAAAAATATGACGCGACCACAGGTATTACAAGTTATTGATTCAAAAAATAAAAAACAAAATAATAATACAGATGAAAATGATCCTGAAAAATTAGATGCTAAAGTTTCACAGACGGAACGAAGTCTCGAAAAGGAAGAAAATAATCGAGAAATCAAAACAGAAAATAACAATGTTAAAGAAAAACTGAACATTGCAATAAAAACAGATATTGAGTACCAAGAGAAGATTAACTCTGTTAAAAACTATTGGTCAAAACTTATTGATAAATCACCAGAAAGTCAGATCAATCAACAGGATGAAGCTTGTGACACAAAAGGCAACACAAAAGACAATAATCAAGCCAACGAAGTAGAAATTAGCACATCCGTGCCTGAAGTCTCAGTCGGTAGTATTATCAAATCATTAGAAAGTGTAAAGATTGTAGACAGCATTCGAAAAATAAGTCAAACAAAACTACAACTTTGGAAGGATGAAACAGAAAAAGTAAAAAGTGATTCTGAAATTGAAGACACACCAGTTGAAAAAATCTTCAAAGAATCTGGAACTACAATTTATGACATGCCAAAACCTGAAAAGACTTTTAAGAAATCAGAAATAGATCTATGTAGAGACACGCCTGAAATTGAAATAGTTGAGTTAAGTAGTGAGGATCAAAATCAAAAAACGCAAGCTACACTTATTAAAGCGAAAGGATACGATAAAGGTTGTGACGAATTCGATCATGTGCGTTATAAAGTAATGAAATCAGAGCTATTTAAAAACAGTATGATAGCTAACTATCGAAAAGAAGCTCAATTTGATGGATTATTACAGTACCTACAAGATTACAGCTTTCAAGAACTACTGGTGAATAACAACATTGTTATAATTGAACCTGTTAGGACCAAAGTTGAACCCGCTCCGAGAAAAAATATTAACCCAGATACTTGTAAGATTCCTCCAAACTTGTTAAAGAAAAACGATAATCACTCGCAAGATAAATCTAAGAATGCTATACGCAGACACTTTTTTTATCATCCAATAAGAGTAAATAAAGAAATAATAGAAGAAGAACTGCCAAATCCAGACACAGTGAAAAAAGTTAGAAATTTATTCGAGGATACTTTGAAAATGAAAAGTCCCATGAATCAAGATCCTCCACTTGTTGATGAAAATGTAGGTCTGACCAGACGCGCAACTTCATACAGAAACTTAAGTGAGGAAACGAAAGGAAATAAAGTCGGTGGAAGAAAGAAGGTAATACGACAACTGACTATTGATACCAACTTTGGACACAAAAAATGGGACAATGCTAGTCTATCAAGTGGCGTTTCTAGTGGAGACCTTAGCTCTACCAATGAATACGAAACCGACGGATTAAGTCCTTATTCGCAAAAAAATTTGAAGGATAATGTATATAGCTCAAGCGATGAATATCTTTGCGATTCTGCTAATCAAGATTTTTGTTGCGAAAGTCAGTACGTGAGTCCCGATATTCTTAAGAAAATTAGAGAATGCGGAACATCAGTAACATATTACGGTGGAAAAGTCCTAAACTCTAAAACTGGATCAACAGTAAGTCCAATGACTAAGGCAATAATGGATGAAATAAAAAATTTACAAAAAAATTGTAGTAGAGACTGTTATTCATGTCAAACTAAATGTCGAGGTGATAAATGTTCTTGTTTGTCTGCAGATAAGCATAAGAAGATAACCACAGACAAACAGAATGGTAATACACCTTCAGAATCGGGGAGCTTAAAAAGCCAAGATAACAATAAAAGGACGGAAAGCTTTCCAGGTTTTAAATTTAAACTAGTGAAGTCAAATAGTTGCAGCAGTCGACTAGAGTTGACCGGGACTGATGACAACAAAAATCCCAGACTAAAATATAGAAAACAATTCTCTAAAACGGATGATCCACCATTGTTAAACGAGGACGAAAATTCGGTTAAAAACAAAATATGTCGATTAGAAAGTTACAGCAAGGGCGTGGCGAAAACATCATTTGAAGTAAAACATAACGATGACAAAAAAATAATGACCACTATATCAGAACAAAATAAGGTAAATACAAAAAAATCTAAAGTAGAGCAGACACAAAATGTTATACCTAAACCAGCGAAAGAAGACATTGAAGAAAAAATACAAGAACGTTCAGATAGTCGCAGAAACTCTACATCCGTTGATAAGCAAACAAGCGACGCGCATAGCTTCGAAAAGAAATATTATTATGTAAACGATAATTTGGACCAAAATAAAGTTACAACTGGAAAATTCGGTGAGATGGTATTTGAAGAATTCGAAGTTTTAGAGTCATGTTATGACAGTCTAAATAGCAATAAGTCTAAATAATTTTTAGTTATTAATAAGCTTTTGCTTACATAAATTGTGATCTGTATTCAAAAACGCTATTAAATTATTGCTTGTAAATGTAGAATCATATAAATATGTAGCTTAATCAACTATGTTATTTAGAATTTAAGAATACGATATTATAATACTATTAGTGAATAACATTTCGAATCGAATGTACCGTACTGTAGTCCTGGTGATGGTATCTTAACTTTGTAATAAATGATACTGAAAGTTTAATTGTTATATTTATTTCTCCACGATTCCTTACCGTCAGATTTGTCAGTGTCAACTTTCGTCGGTGTCGCCTTTGATCCATGGACGCATACGCTTGTGAAGAAGGAGCGGCGCGTAGGCCGCCACCGACGACACCATGACTCCTATAAATATAATTTAAGATTAACAAAATATCAATGACGAATTATATTCAAAATAACTAACTCAATATACAACACTAAGAGCCATAAACACAAATACAGAACCAAAATGACGCCAGAAATATATATACATATTTGTCAGGCATACAAACACCATCGGGATTCGAACCCTGCAACGACGCACTGGCGTAAAACGACACTTATGTGATAGTATATTCTACAATACAAACCTTAATTTTAATTTTCTATCTGTTTAGATCTAGTCGTATTACTAAAAAAATAATACAATTTAGAATGTACTCTACTCTAGTTTCTTTCTATTTACATACAATAAACGATAGAGATACAATTATTGACAGGTTGATTATTATCAGGTACATATTTTAACTTCAATGTTCAAAGGTTCCAATTGATAAGTTCATGTTACATCATATATCACACGGAATCTGATTTATACGACTATAAACGAATATAAATGATGGGTTTCATGAAAATCCCGGGTGACATAATATACACTTTCTAGGGTCAATTGTTATTGGTTATCATATCATAAATCTATCATAGCGATAAATCTGAAGCCCTCTTATTTATCATGTAAATGCTTCATGATAAGAGTATTAACTGCAATACTTAAACATATAATAGTCCTTATGAAGAAAAATGAAATCTTATTTCATTTTAATCTTAGAACTTAGATCTATTTTAACTGTTTTGAGATAAAATAGATGTAAGTTCTTACACGATGTAATTTGTTTTTCATTGAGACTTCTCGCGAAGACGAATATATTAATGAAATTAATCATTATACAAGCATAACAACCGACTGCTTAAAAGTAACTAAAAAGCTAGAATAATGAAATATATTAAAATTGAAAATTATATATTATACGCAGTCGAGTAATAATCAGAAATAATTTTGGTAAAATCGTTAATTGAATATTAATTTTCTAAATTAAAATTTAATTTTTATTTTATTACACATTCAAACAAAAGCCGGTAAAAAAGTCAGGCGCAATTTTAGTTACCCATTCGCTTCGTGGTTCAAACTTTAAATTGTATTCAAATTATATGACTGCATTCTTTTGTCATGCATCCATTTTATTGCACTTGAAATTCTAAAGGCCTACGAGTACCTCTACCTTGAGTATAACCCGCCAGGACGATGCATTTTTTAATATATTTAGTCCCTAAGGTTCGATAAATTAGACTAGGTAAGTAAAGCGATAAGTTGTAGTAATAGTTAAACTACCTATTCATCACATTTATTACAGGTGATCAAATAACGAAGACGACATTATAAGTTGAATCTTACACTTGCGTTACTATTTTATTGTATTATCTTTACATCATGGAAGAAGCAAATAGGCAGTGCCGGATGTAGGGGGGAGCAAGCCGGGGCCTATGCCCCGGGCGGCAAGTTCAGAGGGCGGCAACTTGAATTGGCAAATTTTGCAAACGGTATGGTAAAAATAAATTTAACGGGGCGGGGGCGGCATATTTCAGTTATTGCCCCCCCCTCCCCCTCCTAAAAAATGAAGATCCGGGGCTGCAAATAGGCACATACTCTACCTTGAATAATGTAGCAGAACTTGGGTTTGATAATCAACTCCTGATAGGACATCAGTTCTCCTAAAAACTGCTCTCAATAAGTGTTACTCTTACAACTCTTGAATCTGGAGGTCTAAGTTGGAACGCCTATGATTAAGGCCAGAGCACACCAACGTAGCAATGCATACAATATTGCTATAATGCAGTTAAAGGCTCTATTCACCATCCAACTTAAAAGACTTCCTTTTTGTTAAAATGCGGTATTATAACATTAGGAAGATCCTGGTAAAGGTGCATTGCGAACTGATACAGCCTACATTATTCTCCTCCTATGTACTAAGATATTCTAAGCCATATCTTAGGTACTAATCACTACATAGCATAAAACCAAGTCGCTTCCCGCTGTCTGTCTGTGCCTATATATGCTTATATCATTAAAACTACGCAACGGATTTTAATGCAGTTTTTTTAATAGATAGGGTGTTTCAAGAGGAAAGTTTATATGTAGAGACACTAATAATTTTAACGTTTAATATGTGATTTCGTAATTAACACATTTATTGCGCTTTCATTGCAAACGCTGGCTAAACCCTACGAGATAGATCAAAATAATGTAGTACAGTATTTTTTCATATATTTTTTAGTTATCGAACTTTGATACATTATTTAATTTGGAGGTGCTACGAAGTTCGCCGGGTTAGCTAGTAATATTATAAGGGTGAAAGTTAGTCAAGATGGATGGATGAATGTTTATTACTCTTTCACGCACAAACTCTTTACCTCAATTAATACATAGAGTACTTT
Source organism: Cecropterus bathyllus (assembly GCA_018251575.1). Taxonomy (NCBI): domain Eukaryota; kingdom Metazoa; phylum Arthropoda; class Insecta; order Lepidoptera; family Hesperiidae; genus Cecropterus; species Cecropterus bathyllus. The sequence goes on along the minus strand of DWPF01000733.1, from coordinate 2,483 downwards.
TTACTGTGCTAGACATGACCCAAAAGGGTGGAGCGGCGTAAAAAAACTAATATTTCTGTAAATAATCACTTGTTTAAGATAACAAAAAAATACTTTAAAATACATTCCAAAAATAGCATCTGGCAGAACAAGTAGTTGGGTATAAAACAACCATTATAGAAGGAAAACGATTAATTTTTCACTAGGCCTTTTCTCACTACTGGGGGATTCTTGTACCATACTTTGCCAGTATATGTATCGATCAATACAAATAGGGACACTCGATGCAGTGTCGAAAACATGCAAATAATAGAGTGCAAAGAGTTTATGTACGTGCTAAATGAAACGGAACGGGAACATGACGAATTGGCTACATAATACGATGTTTACTAGAAACATAGAAAGGTCAAATTCAAAGACCGTTCCCATAATACGTCCATATAGCCAGTCAGTTAGGTTGAAAATGCCCTAACTTTGAAACTAATCAACCTAAACACGCTAGTTGATCACGAGAAAAAACTTTAACCGTATAAATATTCATTCAATACCTGCTTTGAAGTCTATTTTAATAACAGATATTCGAATAAAACGTGTTTATCTACCTATATTCGTTTGAAGTCAACTTTATCAAGATTAACTAACGTTGCTCGCTCAAATCATATGTTCCAGAGACGCACGCTGTGTCTTTACATAAAATATACTTATAATGAGCTCTTCTGACAACTCTTTTTTATTCTTTTTTTTTTCTTTGCTAATACACATTTCTAAATACTTGAAATCAATAGTAAATATTAAAGTTCTATGGAATGTAACTGTTTTTTGAAAATATCTGCAAGATTTATTATTGTATAGACGTATCGAACGAACATGCAGTCCACGTGATGTAAGGTGGTCATTTTCGCCATGGATTACTACTCCTGGTTTAAGTATATGTAAAATGTGTCTTAAGTAAGACATCTCTTATCACACGTTTTAAAAAAGAATACAGGAACGCTTTCCACTGCCATTATTAGGTAGTAATAGGAATGGCGATGGTAGTGCACATGTCGCAACCGCAAAGGATTCTACCACCTTTCAATTATAAAGGGGTGGATAGTTAAGGGCCATCTCCACCCATCACAGACTGTGATTTTGATCTTTGAATTTTTTTCTTGAGGAAGCGTTCCCTTCGAAAAAGCACATCTTTAAGTACTCAAATCGGAAAATCAAAATTGAGGGCGTCATGGGCGAGTAATGGCCCTTATCAACCCAACAACCAAATAGGTTGTGAAATGTAACGTGATGTACGCTAAAGAGTAGCATACCGTAAATCACCGATAAGGAATAGCTTAAATATGGAATTTATTGATGTTTACATCTATTGTAATCTTACATCTATTTATCTATAAAACAAAGTTTTATACATACATCAAGATATCTCAGATTACTTTCATTAATAAAATTCATTACTCCAATAAATACAAATCTAGCTTATTACGTATTAATGATTCATAAAAGTAACACTTATATCAGCTGGTCGATGTAGTTAAATGCATAAATGGTAATTAATGATAAACAGTTCCTTGAACTCTAATTATGCTTTAGAGTCCGTAATGATGTTATGACTACAAATTAAAGAGTCACGTACCAAACATGAAATCGTCCTGTTCTCTTCAGAATAAGTGGTTTCGAGATTACATAATTATACCCACATTATTGTAAACTCCTCTTAGAGTCCATAATAATGTTATGACTACAAATTAAAGAGTCACGTACCAATATTTAATATGTGCACGAAAATGTGAACAATGGCACCTACACTCTTCGTCTGCATGTTACGAACGATTACGATTACATGTTCTCTTCAGAATAAATGGTTTCGAGACTACATAATAATACCTACCTACATTAACATAAACTCCTCTATATAAATATTATTATGATTATACGTTTAACGCAAGTAAGTGTGATGTTTACAGATCGGCTGAATAAATTTGTTACAGTGACGTCTCCGCGGCGGAGAGATCGAGTGTAAAAATAAAATTTACAAAAGAATTTAGCAACATCTCTGGTTTAGAAGATTTCATACACATTTCTAGTCGACGTTTCGCTTATTCGTGATAATATTTACTAGAGAATATTCGGACGTTTTTGTAATTTTTGATAGAACAAAAAATATCCTTCTTTTGACACAGTCTTTTAAAGCTATTTGCGTGAGTGAAAAATAGTATAAGATTGTTCTGCGTTGTGTATGGCCGCAAATATAGACGTACCGTAAATATAGACTAATTTACAAAAATTATGCAATTTTATAAATAACGACCACTAACGACACGACACGACAACTAAGGCTAAAGGATTTGGATTAAACATAAAAATATATATTTACGGGAGCAAAGCCGCGTGAAGGAAATTGTTGTGTTATGAAATTTGTTTAGCTTTATAGGTGAAGATAATGGTGTGAGTAACAAAAAAAAACATTTCGGTCATTAATGGCAATCATTATTAAATGTAAACAAGTATGT
>DWPF01000732.1:0-10211 GCA_018251575.1 Cecropterus bathyllus | reverse complement strand
TAATAAAGATAAATTAACCAATTTATCTTTTTTTAAATACGCATACTTTGTTCAAAGCATTGTATTTAAAAATGTATATTTAAGAGATAAGTAAAATGTTTTAATATTTTTGTGACTGCACTGACTGACTGACTCTTTACCTAACTCCTGAATTCTTGGTTCAGTGCTATTCAAAGCAAAACGCATATCGATACTGGCATACACCGAATTTGATGCTTGTTTTTGATTATTGAAAGCGCTGCTAATCCCTGCTCGCACCTCAGATCAGATATCACGATGAAAATAAAGATACGAGACGTATAGCAATATTTGCAATCGAAAATATAAATTTTGAGTAGGGAACAATAGTGGTCCGCAGACCACCGGTTAAGAACCACTTATTTAGAAGAAGCGAAGACATGCGTAGATAATTTAACTCTTTTAATAAAATATGTATGTGGAGGATCATTCATTCGTAGTGTCCGACCGAAACTGGTTTTTACAACCGAAACCGAAACCGAATTTCGGCAATGGTCTCAGCCGAAACCTAAACCGAAACTTTCTTACAAGTGATCCTTGTTCTGAGATTTGATAAACAAAAAAAAAAATTGTCAAATCGGTTCACCCAGTCGAATAGAGAACCTCCTCCTTTTTGGAAGACGGTTAAAATAGAAACCGACTCCTATGCCACAAAAAAGAATATTCAAATACATATATGTTGGTTTCTTACATACACAGTACATAGTACATATTTCGCTAGATCAGGACGACGAATCTATGTCATACGAATAAGTATATGAGCGCCGACTTCAGTATAGAGGTGAATAAAGGTTAGGTCTGTATTTATATGAACTGAGCGCACCCGCTCGCTTAATTTCATCATTTATGTTCCAACCTAACCTAACCCATCCTATATTAATCATTACAGCGCAACCTTATTTTAAACCATAACAGAGGCAGTATTCCTGCATCATCAGAGTTGAAGAATTTAAGGTTCATTTTGACTTCTCATGTCTCTGCTGAGCAATCTATATATCTATATATATAAATGAAATTGAAGTCTCTGTAACTGTACGGAGTTGTAAGGACCGTACAGAGGTTTATGCTATGGTACATAAATAAAAGAATTAAGTGCAATAATTGGTATATTGACTTAATCCTATATGGTATGGTTTAATGGTTATGAGTACGCGCGCATTGGTTAGCGATCTAATGCGAACTAACTAATGTAATTATTAAAATGACGCGAGTCGGCGTAAATGCTGACAGCGCGCAACATGATGTACGAAAACCGTACATGCTCCCACAACGAGAAAATGGATGAAAAGTGATGGTTATGAATGATGATGAGACAAGGTGATTCCATTATTCTTAGACTAATCCTTAGTGTCCTTATGGTTTAACACTGATACCCTCCGTAAAGCTATGTTTACGAAATAAGGGTGAGGTGGATTCACTAACACTTTGGTCCCTAACATGTTGGTCACTAACACTGACACATTGGTCACTAACACTAACACGTTGGTCACTAACACTAACACGTTGGTCATTAACACTAAACCTAAAAACCGGATTGTTGAGTCCGTTGCTGGATCGTGGCGCCGCTTCCGCTGACCCTGCGGCCGCGGCTGGCGGCGCAGTGGGGGCGGCGAGGGCACGCGCCCGCCGCCGCCGTACGCCGTACGCCACTGCTGCAACTGCTGCCGCTCCCACCAGCAAATAGATCACGACATAATGATGCATGTCGTGGTATGATATGCCACTTATTAATGCCGTTTCCGATTTCATTTGCTTAATTTGAGAGCCTATGCCTTCTAATTCTTTATCATGACCACTCATCATGGGTTCCAGTTTATAAATTGGTATTGACAGGTTTTGATTAAAGATATGGTTGACGGGAGGTATCTCTAGCTTTAGGACATCTGCATAGAGGTTCATAGCGTTCGATTGTGGTTTATGTGCAATAATGGTTACATCCTTCCCCTTGAGCATGCAATCTGCATCCAACATTATTAAGCCTATATTAGTGAGATGGTCGGTGGTGATTTTATCTTGGCATAATATTCTTACTTGCCGGGGTTCGCAGCAAAAAAATAAATATGTGTTTACATTATTTAAATGTACCCACGAGTCTTGACATGGTACAGATTTGGTCTCACAATGCTGTGTTTCCTGAGGTTTTAAACACAAACTTTCATCAGCCCTCATATGATAAATCGGTTTCCGTAAAGGACAAAGTTGTGTTGCAACATCAAAATATACGCATTCTTTAATATCGAGCTCAGTTAATATTAAATATGAATCTTTCTGCAAGTTAATCGCCACGTAATCTGAGACCGGAACTATGGTGACCATGTTGTTGTTAACTCTCTTTGGTAAAGATATAATTCTATATATCTCGTAACTATCTCTATTTACGAGAGGTATTTTTATCTCAATAATAAGGTATTCTGCAGTCATTCTTGCCCTTACTTTTAATAAATTATATAATTTTGGTAGTTCTGATGGAATAATGTCTGTAGGTATGGTCAAATCCTTTGATAATTTTCCCGAAATTATTTTTAATTCTTCCATCAGCTGATCGGGTTTCAAAAGATGAACATTGAATTTTCCATAATATACTTCAGAAATAGTGTCTAATAACATTTCTTGAATATCCTTTAGATTCGTCAACAAACTATTAACTGCAATTGAGGAAAATAAAAAATCGTTGGTGATTTCTACATTTTGAACTCGATTTTTAACAACATTTGCGTCATTTTGTAATTGATTAAGATATTGGTTGAAGATTTTATGCTGTTTATCGATGGAAGTTTTCATTCTGTTTAATACGTTATATTCGGCTTCCACTATGGAGGTCTGGTTCTTCCACAGTGCAGCTAAGTGGTTTTGGTTAGTTTTCAAAGTATCAATGTCCCGTTTATATTGCTCTGCGAAATGGTCATCGAGTACACCGAATAAGCTGTTTGCAATATTACCCACTGCATTGATAACCGCTTGGGAACTGATGACTTGACAAGACATTGTTGTAGCGCTCTAGTTCATTATAGCTGTGACGTATCTGTAATATTACAGACTCACAATGAACCTTTATAGATGAATTATTGCAAGTGTTTTCCAAATAGTTGATGTAAAGTTTAATTAAATCTATTCCGTGTCGGTAGGGCTCCACATCGTAATAAACCACGAGCTTCCAATCATCCCGAGCGACATGTACTGTAGATAATTTATCAAAATATAAACCTTGGCTGTCGTTGAAGTTAATGACGTTATGAGTACACTGAACAGATGATGTCAAGAGTATAAAACACATTAGTGTCATTGTTATAAAATGAAATATGCCTTTTCTGGTCCGTTTTGTTTTAGGTATCGATGACTCATCCATTGAATTGTTTGACGGACTTATATGAGTTTGATTTTGATTGGTCTCTGTACTAATTGGTAATAAAGATAACTTTACTATGGGTCTTTTGATAATCCCGTTTTTGGTTTTAACGGAGACTACTCTCACGAATCCATCTTGTCCTGGGTGTAGCTCCACAACTCTGCCCAGGGCCCACCTTCCAGGTGGTAGATTGACATCATGTATAGAGACGATATCACCTATTTGCATATTTGGTTGGGATCGCTGCCACTTAGAGCGAGCGTTAAGCTGGGTTAGATACTCTGCTCGCCACCTCTTCCATATATCTTGGTATATCTTCTGCGTAAGCTGCCACCTAGTGCGCAAGTCCTTTTCCGTTTCAACTATGGTCGTTGTCGGTCCACCTGATAAAAAGTGTGCCGGTGTCAGAGCGTCGAGGTCTTCTGGATCTTCGCTTAGTGAGCACAGAGGCCTGGAGTTGAGACAGCCTTCTAATTGCGCAAGTAACGTGGAATATTCCTCGTATGTTAGTCTTTGCTCTCCTATGACTCGTTTCAGGTGGTATTTTAAAGATTTGACGGCTGCTTCCCAGAGACCGCCTGCACTCGGCCACGAAGGAGCGTTGAAATGCCATTCAATCTCCATTTCTGTTATTTCAGTATAGAACTGGTCGTCTATTATTGATTTAAGGTGTAATATCTCTTCCTGCAATAATCTGTTTGCTTTTATGAAGTTAGTTCCGTTGTCACTATACATGTGACCAGGAGCTCCCCGCCTGGCTGCGAATCTACGAAGAGCAGAAATGAATGCTGAAGCGGTTAGATCAGACACAAGCTCTAGATGTATGGCCTTGGTTGCCATGCACACAAAAACTGCGATGTATCCTTTGGTACACCTTATCCCTCTCCCCTTTTGAGACTTTATGTCCACAAAGCCAGTAAAATCAACGCCCGTATGGTAGAAAGGTCGAGTTATATTGGTTCTAGCCGCAGGTAAGTCTCCCATCAACTGGTCAAGTTTGTAGGGGCTTTGCTTTCTACAAATAACGCACTTTCGTATCCTCTTCTTAACGGCATTATTTCCACCGATAATCCAATATTGTTGACGTAACCATGTCAAAGTTAAGCGGGCACCTCCATGGAAAGTCATCTTATGGGCATGATCAATCAGCATATCGGTTAAATGACAATTATGTGGTATAATTGCTGGATGTTTCATATTATTTTGAATACGTGCATTTGATATTCGCCCCCCAACTCTCAAAACTTCTTGTTCATCAATGAATGGGTGCAACTTTAATAAAATACTTTTTGAATGGGGCTGGTTATGTTTTTTAATATAATCTATATCCTCTTGAAACATTATCGACTGTACGTGTTTAATAATTAAACCTTTTGATTTTCTTAATTCTGGTATGGTTAAATAAGTAGGTTTATTACGTAACCGTAACGTAATACGAAGTACCCAGGCAAGCACTCGCGACGCTCGTGTAAAATCGCTGTGTCTGCTTAATATCGAGTCAATGACTTGGTTATCATATTGCACTGTTGAGGTGTTTATTAAAATAGTCTTTTTAACTTCTTCATTAGTGTGATAAATAATATTTGGCGTTGTATTTTCATCGAAAGATAAAAGCCAGGTTGGTCCATGCCACCAAGTAGTATGGGTGACTAGTTGATCAGCTGTGATTCCCCGACTAGCGCAGTCAGCAGGATTCTCCTTAGACTTTACGTATCGCCAGTTAGTTGTTGGTATCACATCTACTACGTTCTTCACTCTGTTGGCAACAAAAGGCTTCCAACGGCTAGGTTCACCGTTTAGCCAACCTAGAACAGCTGTTGAATCAGACCAACCATTAACCTTGATGTTAAAATTGGATAGGCATTGACGCGTGGTTTTCATCAACCTCGATAGTAAAACAGCTGCACACAGCTCTAGCCTCGGTAGCGAAATGATTTTCTTTGCCGGCACAAGACGTGATTTTGCTGTTATGATGACCACTGATGGTTTGGTATGTGGACCACTCCTTACTCTGCAATAGATGACACAAGCGTAGGCCTTCTCTGAAGCGTCACAGAATCCATGAAGCTCTATGGTGTCACCTTTATTGCAATGTAGCCATCGTGGTATTCTAATTTGGTTAATATTCCTTAAATCATTTTCCATGGTCTTCCATCGTGAGCTGATGGCATCTGGTAAGACATCATCCCATTGCAGATCAAGTAGCCAGATTTCTTGGAATAGTAGTTTAAGGCTGGTTGTAGCTGGTGACAGCCACCCAAGGGGGTCAAAAATCTTAGATATGCTGGAAAGCAAGGTTCTCTTAGTCAGCTTGGTAGGTGCTTCTATTTTCAAATGAAACGAAAATTGGTCTTCCATTGAATGCCATTGCAATCCTAACGCTTTCGTAGACTCTTGGTGCCTGAAAATGTATGTTTCATCATGATAACCTGCTGAATAACTCTCTTCCATCTCTGGCTTATTTGATGACCACTTCCTCAAGTTGAATCCTCCGGAGCGTAGAAGTTCTATAAGGTCGGCCTTCAACCTTTTGGCAGATTGAAGGTCATGGTGGCCATGGAGTAGATCATCCATATAGAAGCTGGTATTCACCACCTCAGCTGCTTCTGGGAACCGGTGTGCCTCGTCTTTGGCTAGCTGTTTCAGCGTCATCATCGCTAAAAATGGTGCAGCCTTGGTGCCATATGTGACGGTGGCTAACTGGTATTCCTTTAACAGTTGTTTGGGATGATCACGCCATATAATTTTTTGTAAGGCTTGATCTTCTTCATGAACGAGTATTTGGCGAAACATTTTTTCGATGTCAGCAATAAAGGCTATCTGGTATTGCCTCCAACTTATGATCAGTGTTAACAAATCTTTTTGTAAATTTGGTCCACTATACATAAGGTCATTCAACGAATACCCAGTCGACGTTTTTGCTGACGCATTAAAAACGACGCGCGTGGCAGTGGTCATTGACTCCGCGCGCAAAACGCAGTGGTGAGGTAAATATGACTCCGGTGTCTGGTTACCGGCGCATTTCAACATATGGTTTAAATTAATGTATTCATTAATGAATTGTTTGTAACTTTCAGAAATAATATTGTTTTTGGCAAATCTCTTTTCTAATTGACGAAATTGAGCTATAGCTTTGGTTTTAGATTCACCCAATTTGTCTGTCGCATCTGGTTTAAGTGGTAGTCGAACGACATAACGCCCATCTGGTTGGCGCTTCGTATGTAACTGGTAATGTTGCATACAATGTTGATCTTCGCTAGACATATCAAATGAGTTATCTGAGATGTCTTCTATCTCCCAAAACTTTTGTATATTATTCATATTGATTGTGACAATATTACAATAACTCTGTGATGTCACAGAGCCACTTAGTATCCAACCAAGCTCGGTATTTTGGGCAATCGGTTGAGATACGCTGTTACGAATAAAACCAGGAAGTAATATTAACTCGTATACTTCTACACCCAGTATCAAATCAACGGGTTTACTTATATTGAATTCCGGGTCCGCTAGAGATAATTTTTCTATGTGCGGCCATGATGGTTTTCTGAATGACTGACTTGGTAAATTACCGACAACATGCTTCATGACATATGCTTCCGAATCAATTATAAAGTCATTGTAAAGTGACGATATGGTAATTTTAACAACCCCCTTACTGTTGTTAGCCTTTGAACCCACTCCTACCACCATGCAGTTGCGTTTTACACGAGGTAGTCCTAACATTTGAGCTGCATTTTCTGTGATTAGAGATGACTCAGCACAAGGATCGATAAGAGCACGCATGAGATAATAACAGCCATCTTCCGATTTAATGTTGACTTTAGCGGTGGCTAATAACTTTGGTATAGTATCTTGAGACGCCTTTGAGATACATATTTTTGATTTAGGCGTCTCTTTTTCTTTATTAGAGCCAGAGGTCGATGGAGCGTATGTCACGTAGGCATTGTGTAGCAATGTGTTATGGGCGCCGTTACAAAAACGACACGTTTTTACGGAAGTACAATTCTTTCCTAAATGATTTACTAAACAGTTTTTACACAGATCATTATTATCAATTATTTTCCGCCTTTCTTCGGGTATTGATTCTAAAAATAATTTACATTGAAACAGTGCATGATGGTTATTGCAGATTATGCATTTTCGGTGTTGCGAATTTCGTATTGTTGAAGCTTGGTTCACTATTACAGGTTTTATATATTAAATTGTTATTCGGTAATTTATATGAATTTCTGTTTTTATTATAGTTGTCTTGGTATTGTAACTATTTAGGCTTGATACAATCTTGCTTTCGACGAGAGGACTCCAGCGATATAAATTTTGTTTCTAGGAAATCTAGAAATTCGGTGATCGTTGCCAAATCTCTAGGGTTCTGAAGCGACTCAATATAATCATGGTGTGTTTCAGCATCCAATTTTTGCGATAGTATATACACCATGAGAGGATCCCATGTTGTTATGTTCACTCCCATGGCTTTAACGGCATTGAGACACTCGTTGGTAGTATCATGCATTTTCTTTATTTGCGCAGCTGTTTGTTGCTGCATACTAGGCATAGATAAAAGAATTTGAATGTGAGAGTTAAATATAATTCTCATATTATTGTATCGATTGTTTAGAATATCCCAACAAACTTGATAATTATCGGAACTTATAGTCAAGTGCTGGACTAATTTAGACGCTTCTCCCCTCAACTTACTCTTTAGATATTGCATTTTCTGCGCATTTGGTAAGGATTTATTACAATGTATGGTTTCATTGAACAAATCCTTAAAAGAAATCCATTGCTGGTAATTTCCGCTGAACGTTGGAATGTCCAAATGCGGTGTAGATTTCTCTCTAAATGAGACCGAACACATCTTATTGTTAACTGCTCGTTTTATATTATTATATTTTACCTCGTATTGAATATAGGCTTGTTCATACTCCTCATTCTCTATAAGGCTTTCACAGTCGATTTCCCAATGTAAAGAATCGATGACTGACCACCTCGAATTAATATTTTTTAGTAAATCTTCAAACTCCCATCGTTCAGTGATATTCTCAAGATTAACAGATTCTACGGTATGCATGAATGCCCTAAAATTACTTTTCTGCTTACGCAGCATTTCGTCAACCCTACTAGAATTCCCTTGAGTGGTTACCTGTGATCTTGAATGAGAAGCACCCGATTCGGCAGGAGAGGATTTGGGTTCCTGACGATCGGAAAATTGCGATAATGGTGTCGCTGGTCTTATTAATGGCTTATTTTGATCAAATTTACTAATGAGAGCTTTTGTGTCATTATAAAACTGGAAAGCTGATTGGTAGTAATTTTCTTTAAAATATTTATGGTTAGGATCATCAAATTCAGAACATATTCTCGTATGGTTAATCTGAAATTCTTTCCAATAGGCATCTAAAGTAATTAGGCGTTTCTCAATATAGGCGGGCGTTTTACGTTCCGGCCCATCCTTCCTAAAGTTGGTTCGAAGGGTTTCCATCGCAGAAACAATTTGCTCTTGCGTGGCTAAAATTGACTCCATGGTTGTTGTTGTAAAAAGAGAGAAAAAGGAAAGAAAAAAAAATGGAAAGGGCTCACTCAGAGACTGGCACTTGGTGGCTGGTTCGTCCAGTAGCTGCTAAATCCCAATTGGTTATTGTTTTAACACTGGTTAATATATCGTAAATTGAGCACACTGCCACGTTTTAACTTTATCACACGCGCAGGTCCCGCTTTACGGTCTTAAGCTCGAAGGACCACAATGTACGGAGTTGTAAGGACCGTACAGAGGTTTATGCTATGGTACATAAATAAAAGAATTAAGTGCAATAATTGGTATATTGACTTAATCCTATATGGTATGGTTTAATGGTTATGAGTACGCGCGCATTGGTTAGCGATCTAATGCGAACTAACTAATGTAATTATTAAAATGACGCGAGTCGGCGTAAATGCTGACAGCGCGCAACATGATGTACGAAAACCGTACAGTAACATCAAAAAAACAGTTTTTTACCAAATGTATGTGATACTAAAACTATATGTGATACTGATAACAGAAAATTAATTAGGTACTAAAATTTTATTAAATAGACCTTCAACTCCTCAATCTTCATGATGCAGGCATACTGAGACAGGGACAGGGGGTCTTCCCAAGCCGTAAGAGTTAGCTATTCTTTGTTTAAATATTTGTGATAAAGTTCCTAAACAAAGTATATTCAAATGAAAAAAGAATTGTCAAATTCGGTTCACCCAGTCGAAAATGCTAAAGTATCAAACATAAAAAATACAGTCGAATTGAGAACCTCCTCCATTTTTGAAGTCGGTTAAATAATAAAGAAAACTTTGTTACAAGTTTAGTAACGTCAAGCCTTAAACATTTTCACTTATTGATATATCAACATAACAGCCCCTCAATTAAGAAAAAAATTGCATTCCTTCCTAAACAATAAGACCAGCTCACAGCTAATGATAAGACCAACGTTACCCATAACACAAAACAAGAGGTCGATTGCGCGAATGAGTGACGAACAACATTCGGGATAGACAGACTACAATCAGAGTTTAATCATAGCGGAAGAACTCGCATCTGGCACACGATCCGACGCAACTAATTGGGCGGAAAGCTATTACGGATCCACTAGACGCGTATGCTCAAAGGGTTGCAAAGTCCGCTGCGTCTGTCATTTTCTGTTTATGGGGTAAGTGCGCAGTATGGAATGGTCATTTTTGTATCGCTATCTTGCTCGCACATTTGCGCAGCAGAATGGATATAAGTTTTGTTGGATTTCTTTCGGGAAGACGTATTTGCGCCAGGACGAGGGTAAGCCGCACACCAGAATCGACTCTGAATCTGATATAGCCA
>DWPF01000731.1:0-10218 GCA_018251575.1 Cecropterus bathyllus | reverse complement strand
TTTGGATTGAGGCCCAACATGAAAATAATGGATCAGCCACCAAGCCCTAAAGAGGCGCGCCAGTTCTCGACCCTACCTCTTCGCAACATCTTCAACTCAAGTGAATATGGCAATGAAAATGACAATAGCGCTATGCTATTCTTTTTGCAAAAAACGCTTGAAAGACTGAGAAATGTTATCAATCCAGATTCAGGCATAATACTCACTCACCACACAAAAAAATTATCGAAAAAGATGCTGGAAGAAGATCCATTTCAAGGCCTAAGCGGTGCTGGATCTTTACGTGGATTTTATAGCACTGGCATGGTGATGTTTGCTCATGATGAGGAAAGCACTGTCCGTCAAATAGTATTTGAGCTTCGTAATGGTGAACGTGTAGCAAGTAAGCTTGTTGATAAGATAGATGGTCGTTGGAAGCTTGCAGACCAATGGAGTTGATTCCTTTTTTTCACTTAATTTATAGGAGACAATATGTTATCAGATTTTTTAACTGATTTTAATACTGCAAAATTACAAAGTAATTTAATACCAAAAGGTACAATAGTCAAGGTAAAAATGGCAATTAAACCAGGAGGTTATGAAAATTGGTTCACTAAAAGCTACACTACTGGCAGCATCTATTTAAACGTTGAATTTACTGTCACTGAAGGTCCATATGCAAAACGCAAGATTTTTCAAGTAATTGGTATTAAAAGTGGCAAAGCAAGCGTTGAAGGAGAAGATACTTGGGGAGAATCTGGACGTTCTATGCTTAGAAGTATTTTAGAGTCAGCACGAAATATTCATGCACATGACACTTCAGAGAAAGCAGTTATTGCTAGAAAAATCAACTCTATAGCTGATTTTAACGGGTTAGAGTTTACTGCAAAAGTTGGTATTGAAGCTGATCGATATGGAGAAAAAAACAAGATTGCTACGGTTATTATCCCAGAGCAAACTGAAGTTGATTGGGTGCCATTTTGAAGTACGACGAAGAGAAGCTCTGGATTGCTGTAATTGAGAGAGCTATCAAAGATGCAGCAGTAGAGCTAAAGAAAGAAGCAATTAAATGGTTTGATTCAGAGTCTTTTGAAACTGTTTGTGAGCTAGCTAATCTCAGCTCTAAACGTATGAAAAGTATGTATGGGGGTTTTATGCAGAGAAAGGAAATAAAAGGATTATTGATTGATAATATTAAGAAGTGTGTACCTTACCTAATTCCAAACGGTAATTTTTATCGAGAGAGGACTTATGTTGGCAACTGTGACGGGGATATGATTACGGTTAAAATAGTGGGTAAAGAAGCTGAAAATTGGCGTAATTTTACTAAAGGAATTAGTGGTGATATTATTGATCTTTGGACTTTAGTTAAAGGTGATATAAATTCCGCTAAGAGGTGGTTAAATACTAAAGAAAACACAACAGAACATAAAATTACATCGTTTTCAGCAAGGCATTACTTGAATGATAAATCACCAATGCCAAAAGATATAATAGGCCCAAGAATTCTAACTCCAGGCGGTCTTTTGGTTATAGGTGGAACTCCTAAAATAGGAAAGAGTAATTTTCTACTTTCCATGTTGGTACATTTAGCTGCTGGAGTATCATTTCTTGGTATGAAGCCTGCAAGGCCACTTAAGATATTCTATCTACAGGATGAAATGGAATATAGAGAGCGCTTACAGAAGCTAAGAATCAGCAAGAAAACCCTTGATGCAGGGACAGAAAACTTAGTCATCACTCAAAAAATAAAACTAACCTTGAATGTGGAAAAAATAAAAGAAATTATGTCGGAAAATCTCGATGTAAAAACAGTTGATCTTATAGTGATAGACTCTCTTTTTGATTATAGGAGTATGATCTCTTTTCTGCAAAATAGTATTGATGAACTACGCTCTATAACTAATCCTGCTGCTGGAGTAATAGTTACACATTACACCAAAAAAATGTCAACAACCACGTTAAAAAAGAATCCATTTCAAGCATTGAGTGGTGCTAATGTTTTAAGAAGTTTATATACATCTGGAATAATGATATTTAGGCCAGAAAGGAATACTCTGCAATTGATGTACGAACTTAAAAACGGCAAACCAATACCAACAAAATTCATAAATATGGTTAACGGACGCTGGATAGCTACAGCTTAACCAAATTTCTAAACTTTAAATATATTGGAGATTTTATGGATATCTATTGTGATTTTAATACTGCAGCTCCACGAAAAAATGCACCGTTAGTAGAAAAAGAACAACTTAAAGCTCAGCTTCTGTTAAATATCAGATCATGCCTTTCTTATCTATTGCCAAGAGGGATTTTTCGTGGTGATAAGTTTTATGTAGGCAATATACAAGGTGATAAAGGAAAGAGTCTAGTAGTAGAATTAAGTGGCAGTGAAGCTGGCCTATGGCATGATTTTGCAACAGGAGAAGGTGGTGACATTATCGACCTTTGGGCAGAAGTGCATAGAAAAAGTACTAGAACAGAGTTTACTGAAGTAATCGACTCTATAGCTGAATGGCTTGGTCATTTTAAAAAGATCAAAACTGACAAAACTGCAGGTAATCCAACTGCATATTGGGATTATTACGATGAAAACGGCCAAGCTATTGTTAGAGTATATCGTTATGATGATGATAGTGGAAAGAGATATCTTCCTTTTGATATCAAAAAATCCACCTTTAGTGTACCAGAGATAAGGCCGCTATATAATATTCCAGGTATTTTAAAGTCCGATAAAATTATTCTTGTAGAAGGGGAAAAGTGTGCAAATGCTCTCATAGAGCAAGGTATTACTGCCACAACTGCAATGTCTGGAGCAAATGCACCTATTGAAAAAACAGATTGGACTCCACTTAAAGGTAAACACATTATTATATGGCCAGATAATGATGAAGCAGGTAAGAAATACGCTGAAAAATCTGCTATGAAACTTACTTGTCTTGGAGTTGAAGAACTTTGCATTTTGGAAATACCTAAAGATAAACCAAAGGGTTGGGACGCTGCTGATTGCGTGAAAGAAGGTATAAATGTTGAAAAATTCTTATCTTTAATTCTTCAAGTTCCATATGTGAAAAAACTATCAACTACCGAGGAATTCTCGAAAGTTCAAAAAGCAGGACGTTGCATTTCACTTTCAGCAATTCCAGTAATAAAGTATTTAAACGATAAATCACCAATGCCGAAAGACATAATAGTTCCAAGAATTTTAACTCCAGGAGGACTATTGGTGTTTGCAGGTGCACCTAAGGTTGGAAAAAGTGATTTTCTTATTTCTTGGTTATTACACATGGCAGGAGGAATTCCATTTTTGAACATGATGCCCACAAGACCTTTGAAAATCTTTTACTTACAAACTGAAATTGGCTATCACTATATGCGTGAACGTCTTCAGCAAATTAAACTAAATGAAGAACTTCTTGAAATTGCTGGATATAACTTAGTTATTACACCACAAGTGGAGTTACTTCTAAATGATGATAGTATAGAGATTATTGTAGATAAAATAGAAAGTTCATTTGGCTCGAATGCAGTTGATATAATAGCAATAGATCCACTACGCAATATTTTTGATGCCGGCGAGAATAGTAGTGAAAATGACAACAATGCTATGTTATTCTTTCTACAAGAAAGGGTTGGTAAATTGAGAAAGCTGGCTAATCAAGATGCAGGAGTTATTTTAGTACACCACACAAAGAAGATGCAAAAGAAATCATTGGAAGAAGACCCATTTCAAAGTTTTAGCGGTGCAAGCAGTTTAAGGGGATTTTATACTACAGGAATAATTATGCACAGACCAGATGAACAACAAAGTAAACGTCAACTAATCTTTGAGTTACGTAATGGCCACGCTATTGCATCAAAATACATTGATAAGATTAACAATAACTGGTACGTAGTTGATTATGAATCGCAAAGACTTGTGAACAAAGATTATGGCCAAAGGTTAGATGCAGAACGTTCGCGTAGGTATGATACTATTCTACAATTAATTTATGATGAAGCACGGAAGGGACGTCTATATACAATAAATTCGTTCTGTCAGGCATTTGAGAATAAAGCAGGTCTTGGTAGTCAACATTCGATCCGTGAACGTATTGATACTTTAGCTACAAAAGGCTATATAAAATTTAACAGAGAAGGTAAAAATGGAGCAAGAACTAGATATGGAGTACTTTGTGTTGCAGGCATGGAAAAGAAAAGTAAGGTATTTGATCACCAACTGAATAAAGAAGTGACAATTTATGAAAAGGTCTTACCAACCGACTATAAATCAACGGAGAATGGTAGCATTTTACCAGTTGAAAATCCGAATACTTGGGTTCATCATAGCATCTGCGATTAATAAAATTAAAATAGAAAATATGAGTTATTTCAGTCTTCGGATTTGCTCAGTTTGTCTTCAGAATTTGCTTAGTCTATGCAGACTGAATTTAGTAAGGATGAAAGAAATGCGAGATTTTCAACAACTTAGAGGGATTGTTGAATTTTATAGCTGCAGACTGAGCAATAGGGAAAAAGTTCAGGAATATAGAGGGTTTTGTTCAACTCTCAGTTTTCAGAATAACTCCTATTATTATATAATAATATAGTAGTATGACTTTAAAACATACTACTCTGTTCGTTTCTCTTTTACTTACAATAATAAGCTATGGAAAGCTCTCTTTCAAAGTTATCTGATAAAAGAAACGAAAGAAAACGCTCAGAAAAAACAAATGGCCCGTAATTGCGTTTTAAAGTCATCCTACAACTTCAGGGTACAATTATACCACCTTGACCTAAAGAACGCTTATAACAGCCCTTAAAAGCCGATTAACACCATGTCTTAACTTATAAGAAAGACCATATGTTGATTTTATCACGTTTTACTTTAGTTGTAAAGAAATTTTTTTAATGTATGACAGATTTGTATAGTCGATATTTTACGTAACTTATGGCGTTTAATTGGTTATTTAGTATCTCTAAAACTTAACGAGTTGCTTTTATAACCAAAGTAAAAGGGTTAATACGGTAACCATAATCTCTACGCGATGATCCAGGCCAACCAACTGTTTGAATCACATCATTACGTTCGATGTTTAGTCCTAATTTTTTAGCTAAGGTGGTTTTTATTGTTCTTTGGATTGTGTTTAGTGGTTTTCTGATGTGATGTTCTGGATCTGCTTCTGGATCAAGATTTAGGCGCTTTTCTATTTCAGTTATGCTAAGCAACATGTGTTTTTCAGGAGGTAATTCTTTTTTACAATCATTCAAAAATTGTTCAAATAATATGCGAAAAACCTTCATACATGCTACAGCTTTCTTATTTAGAATCTCTATATTGTTTACGTAAAGTGAGCCCTCTATCAATTGCAACTTTAGTAATTCTTTCTCTTTAGAAGGTTCAATTAGATTAAGTGCAGTATGTAAGATTTGCATTGAAGTATTTGGTATGAACTCTAGTACTCCTCTTTGTGCTGCTTCTTGGAATACTTCAATTAAAGTCTTATGCTGAAAGAAAAGGTCAACCATTTTTACTATGGGCAAATCAAGAGGTATGTTTGATGGATTTTTTCTCAGTATTATTAATACAGTTGGATTAGCTTTAAGCTTATCTATCGTTAAGAATGTTGGATTGGTGCAAAAATCAAGAACAATGAGATTTACAAATTGACCTTGTCCACCAACATGATAAACTCCACTTTCCACTTTTTGCCACATAAAATTTGTATCACTTAGCTGACCTTCAAACCAATTCATAAATTTCTCTGGGTTAAAATATACAGATAAGCGGTGAAATCTTTGCTTCTTGTAGGTATTAGGCAAAATATCACGGTTGCAATTTTCACAAATTATATTATCGCATGCTTCGTTAAAGTCCTCATCAATGAAAATCTCATTGTTACAGTATGGATCAACTATATTTGGCCAATCTAATTTATCTTGTCTACGAGAGCAGATAATGTAAGACCTCTCTTGCATCTGAATTAATTCAAGATCTGACAAATACCTTGCTGCTTTGATGTAATTTTGATTTGGATTAACCCAAGAGCTGCCAGAATTAAGAAGATCAGAGATTTGCTCTTGGCAAGATTGTAAGACCATAAAATTGTTTTATGTATGCTTTAAAATCCTCTCTTTCCCTTTTATTCAGAGGATGTTCAGAGTAGTAAATTGCTATGTACTCATCACTTCTCTTGAAAAATAAGCCTATCTTTTTGCCTTGAAATATTACTTTAATCGACTCTATAAGTGGCACTATGTTTCCTACAAATGGCTTTAAAACATGCAATTCCGGTGCAATAGGATCATATGGAGCGACAGTCAAAGTGATATTAGTATAGCTGTAATTGAAACGATTTGACTGAAACTTTAACTCAAAAACACGAATATTTGAATCAGATTCATTAATACAAGTTTCTATAAATTTATGCACCTGTTCCGCGAAGTTTTTATCCTGCACATCTACAAAAATACATTCGCAGCCAAAGTAACAACTTGCAATGCTATTTGCTATTTCTATAGCTTGATCAATATTTCTAGCACCAAGATCTACCTGAGTGCCATTTAGTAGAAAATCCAAAATCATCCACTCTGCCTTATGGCCATGAATAACTTTGTTTGAATTTAACAACAAATCTATATCGCTAGCTTTGCGTATTAACACATATAAACGATTCTGATGATAGAAGAAACCTTGTAGTTGATTCTCGAAACTGTCATTTCTCTTAATGTTATCTTCTTTCAGTATTTGTTGTATGATTTCCTCTGAGATAAAGTCCTTAAATGGAGTACTTGGTCGTCTTGGTATTTTTTGTAAGGTAAAAGACATGAAACTCTTTCTTTGTATTTTTTCAAAGTGATAGACAGACTTTAAAAGATTGTAATCTGCATGAAACAGTAGAAACAGCAAAGACTTTTTATCATATTTATTATTATTTTTTACAAGGTAGGATTTCATGAGTTCCGTAGTTAATGCAGATCTTGCAATTTCACTGACAGTAACTTCTAGTTTTGCACGGTCAAAACAGGTAATCAAGTAGTAAGTAACGAGAGAATCGGAATAATTAGCAATCACTTTACGTTTGTATTGTACAGATGTATTATCGTAACTTTCATCATCAAAGAGTTGAGCATTTAATTTATCTTTAAAGGAGTTTTGAAAAATAATATTTAATTGCTTACCAGAAAGTGAATCTATCCAAGACTGACGTATTTTTGTATTGTGAAAACGATCAAGCAAATGGTTAACAGGGACTTCTAAATCATCTTCCCAAAATTTACGATTTGGATAAATGTTCATAAGAAACTAACCACACCATAATAACATAATAGACTATTTAAATAGTTAAGATAGAAATCTGAAAGTCTTGACCAATAATTATGCAAGGGCTGTTTACTGATTTTTAACCAAGTTTTTTCTAAAAAGTTTGCTTAAGAAGAAGATTTTTTGGACAAAAATTTTTCAAATCCTGAATATATATTATATAGCACTCTAGCAAAACAAATTCTGAATATAAATGTCAACCCTAACACTGGACCTTGGCAAACAAACAGGCTGGGCAATTCTAACCAATGGAGTAATTGAAAGTGGAAGCAAAAGTTTTCATGGTAGCCGTTTTAGCGGAGGTGGCATGTGCTTCTTGAATTTTCGTAATTGGCTTAATTCTTTGAAGGACATTTCTGCAGTGTATTTTGAGGAAGTAAGAAGACACTTAGGAACTGATGCTGCTCATTGCTACGGTGGTTTTCTTGCCGTTCTATCTGCTTGGTGTGAAGAGAACAATATTCCCTACCAAGGTGTTAATGTTAAAACTATAAAACGCTTTATAGCAGGCAAAGGTAATGCAAGTAAGAGTGAAGTTATTGAAGCTGTAAAGGAAAAAGGATTTTCACCTAGAGATGATAATCAAGCAGATGCTTTGGCATTAATGTTCTATGTTATGAATTTTAGTAAAGATTTTAACACATTAAAAATACCATAAAAGTGGGTCCTTTCGGCCATACTGGCGGGTTTGGTGGTGCTGACCCCAGGCCTTCTTTAGCGTCAGAGATATTTTGAATATTAACTTTTTAATTAGTACAGTAATTATATGAATTTAGCAATCCACTATTATCCTACTCAAAATCTCATCGAATATGAGCGTAATCCACGTAAAAATGACGATGTAGTAAATAGAATGTGTGCTTCAATCAGGGAATTCGGCTTTCGTATACCAATAGTTGCAAAAAGCGATGGAACTGTGGTTGATGGTCATTTAAGACTTAAAGCAGCAAGAAAACTTGGTATGGAAAGTATTCCAGTAGTCCTCAGTGATAATCTAAATGAACCACAAACCAAAGCTTTTCGATTGCTGGCAAATCAATCAGCTAATTGGGCAAAGTGGGATGATGAGCTTTTGAAAGTAGAAATTCAAGAGTTAGAAGATTTACAGTTTGACTTAAAAATGACAGGGTTTGAATTAGAAAAAGTTCAACATTTCCTTGATGATTTAGATAGTGAAAAAGAAGATCTTTCTGACTTAGTTGTTGATGACAAAAAGGTAGAAATAACAAAACCAGGTGATTTATGGATTTTAGGTGATCATCGAATCTATTGTGGTGATAGCTCTGTAGTTGAATCATATAAAGCGCTGTTAGATGATAAAATGGCAGACATTACTGTTTGTGATCCTCCATATAACGTTGATTATGGTAATAGCCAAGACAAAAAGATATTAAATGATAATCAAGGTGAAAAGTACGAACTTTTTCTCTATGACATCTGTTCCCATATTTTAGCATATACGAAAGGTGCAATTTACATCTGCATATCATCATCAGAGTTTTCAACGTTGCAAAAAGCATTTGAAGAGGCAGGAGGAAAATGGTCAACATTTATCATTTGGGCAAAGAATCATTTTACGCTAGGCAGGTCTGATTATCAAAGACAATACGAAGCAATGCTCTATGGATGGAAAAGCGGCAATAAACGTGAGTGGCATGGTGGTAGAAATCAAAGTGATCTGTGGTTTTATGATAAGCCAACGCATAATACACTACATCCAACGATGAAGCCAGTAGAGCTAATGGAGAGAGCAATAGTAAACAGCAGCAGACCAGGAGACATAGTACTTGATCCATTTAGCGGTTCTGGAAGTACACTGATTGCATGTGAGAGAACAGGAAGAATTTGCAGAACAATAGAGCTAGATTCAAAATTTGTAGATGTAACCATAAAACGTTGGCAAATATATACCGGAAGAGATGCCATTTTAGCCGGTACTGGTAAAACTTTTGCAGAAATTCAAGGAGAAAAACAGTAGGAAAAAAGTGAAAATTACACAAACAGAATGGGCAAGAGAGATAGGAGTATCAAAGCAATATGTCTGTTATTTAGTAAAGAAAGGAATAGTTGAGTTGGAGGATGGTTTGATCAATAGAGAACAAGCAAATGAAGCAGTAGCGGCAATAAGAGATCCAAGTCAGCCACTGAGGAGGAAAAATCCAGAAAACGAAAATACAAGTAACCTTTCCACGATGTTGCTAAAAACTAGAATAAAAAATGAAATGGAACGTGGTAAACTGCTTGAGGCAAAAGCTAGGGCTGAGATTGGTGAACTTGTAGCAGTAGAGGAAGTAAAAACTGAAGCATTTAATGTAGCAAGAGTTGTCCGTAATAATCTGCTTAATATTCCAAATAGAGTGTCAGCACTACTTGCATCACTGAGTGACACTGAAAAGATTCATATGGCGCTAACCGAAGAGATTACAAACTCATTACAAGAATTATCTAATATTAAGTTTTAAATAATGTCTGCTAACTTAAGTTTAGAATTAATAAAGTGTCTAACCTGGATTAGATGTTAATGTCAGAGGATTAAATGGAAAGACACCGCTACATTATGCAGTAGAAATTAACGAGCTTAGTATGGTTGCGCTCTTACTCAATAGGAAAAATATTAATCCACTGATCACTGATGATGATGGTAAAAGTGCGCTCTCTTGTGCAAGAAAAGATAGCTTACTTCATTTAGCTGCGATGTTGAATGAAGCAAATGCTGTAAGGTTTTTACTCAACAAAGGAGTTAATGTTAATGAGCAGAATGCTTTACTACATACACCGTTACACTTAGCATCAGGAGCTGGACATGAAGAAATTGACCTTACCCAGAAAAAGTAGACAGGTAGTTAAGACGTTTTTTTCATGAAAATGATGAATCAAATTTTTCAGGAATGCAATAGTTAATAGTAGAATGTCTACGTTGTTTGTTATAAAAAATT
>DWPF01000730.1:0-10222 GCA_018251575.1 Cecropterus bathyllus | reverse complement strand
ATTTAAATGCAGCATCGAGTTGGTCACAAAAGCCAATACAAAAACACGAACATTTAATATTTCAAACGAGAAAAATAAGACGCACCTTTTGTGCTTACATTTTTACCAGTGCCACATTTGGGCGACAACGTTTTACAAAACCCGATGGCTGGGCATTCTGTTGCTGATAATACTAATTATCAATTTCGAATCTATCAGAGAAACTTAAAGTCCACAAATTGACAAGTATTCTCGTTAATATAATGTTATCACAATCTGCAAATATTAAGAACATCAATACAAAAACACGATAACCGACGTTTCATGAAAACAATAAATATCTATCCAGCTACGGATAAAATGGGTCAAATAGCACCCGAGAAACGTAAAATGCATGCGATCGAAGCTTTACATGTGGTAAATAAAGTCCTATATACATTTCCTGTAATGGCCAAAGAGTTTTCATATTCAGCAAGATACATCGATAAAAACGTTCAAGTAGCAATGTAATATAATAAGAATTGTATAAATAACTACAAGGCTCACAGTACTAAATAATACTGACGGGATTTCCCGCAAGATTTCAATGGCTACTTCGAGTAATCTAAAATATGTACAATTAGACAAAGTATATACAACGTACGTATATGTACACAAACATCTAAAATAAATAATGGACATGTCAATTTTATTGAATGTTCTATTAATACGCGCCGTTTAAAGACCCTTCACGTCTCGTTTGAAGATACGAATTCACAGTGTTCATCATTGCGGTAGATGGACAACTCGTAACGAGAAATAATCATATTCAATTATTATGCATGTATGCAAGCTAAAAATCATGTCTTTATGTTCAGTTAACGAACCGAGCGAGCCGACACGACCATGATTCGCTGCGATGCCTACACAATCGCATACCACTCTAGACGACTCGAGTCCATGAAACAAGACCCATATTAACCTACCGACAAGTAATTATGCGAAAACAAAACCCGACAAGCCGACCGGCGATCATCTGATAGCCTTCGAAATTGACACACACTACAAATCGTTTAACATTATGACATATATAATGACAATAATATAATGATAATTACTTCACTTTATACAAATATAGCAGCGAGTTTTAAGAGTTCCTATAACGGCCGCGTGCTCGCGGATCTGACAATTTGACATTTCACAAAATGACTAGGTACGCCCGACGCGGTGCGACGCGGCGCCCGCCCGCTCCTGCGGCAACTTATCCTTACCAAGTAATCAACCCAAAACATCCACGGCTCAGTAGAGCAGAACGTATAAAAACTACACTTTTTGTATCACCTCCAATAGAAACAAAACAAAAGCTACGGAAAAGAAAAAAAACATCAGGCCGAATTTAGTCATCCAATGAGATACGGTAACGGAACTCGAGCCACTCTGAATAAATCGCTTCGTAGCGTAAAATAAGACTATTTCGAATGCGCCGTATGTAATAAATACAAATATACACCGAGCTAACGTCTGTACAGGGAGCGAAACTACTCCAAAATCCACAACTACGTTTTACAGTCTGTAATCGACTACATAAAATATGTCATGATCATATATCGTATAATACTCGTATTATAGTGTATAAGAATCACATAAATAAATGCCAAGTTCACTATGGTCGGGACCTAAAGGTAACTAAGAAAATGGCATCCGAAGAAATTCCTGCGCTGACGCACCGCTGCGTCGCCGAGGACCCGAGATACACTTCAGATCACAGAAACTGCATTCCCGCGTACGACGTCCTCCGACGTATAAGAAATAATAATCGTAAAATCTTCCAAAATGGATATGTACTATATTCAGAATATTGCATAGCTCACGTTCGATTAAAACATTAAGAACGCTACCGATCCTTCCGACAGACAGGTCGGTGGCGGCAAACCAAAAATCCATTACACTGAATACGGTCCATATCCCTGCGACCGTCACCGACGTAGAGCCAAACCCGAATCTTTGACTTCGGTTAGCGAACTTAATATAGTTTATTTACAGAGTTATGTACAAGTGATCGGTCGAACGGGTGTGGCCGGTGTGGCCGACCACGCCCCCGCGAGCCGCATGGCGGCCTCTTGCCGCGGCGGTCGCTTCGCCTCCCGGGCTTCGCCGACGAGAGGGACAAGAGAAACAGTCGGGGCGCCGTCCCGGCGCCCTAAGTCTCCCGCTCCTTCTTGGGTTTGTATTCCTCGCCCAGGATCGTCGCGATCTCGCCCTGCATGAACGCCCACGGTACTGTCGAGTTGGCCAGTGGGCACTTCTCTCCACTCGGGCAGTATACCTGAAATACATGATTAAAATAAGTTTCGTAGATGTAAGTCGAAGAATATATTTTTAAAACGAGTTATTATATTGTCCTCGTATAATGTTAACATAACATCGGCACGATTCATGTTTAATCTACACGTTTGCAATCGAAAGAATAAATCAATAAGTAAACTCACCTCGGATCCTTGCTGCCGCTTAATGGAGTCCCTGGAGCAGGGGAAGCAGAACTTGTGGTGCTGCTGACTCGGGCACTGCACGAAGTGGGTGTCCTCGAGGCGCTCCTGGCACAGCGTGCACTTGAGCAGCGGCGCGGGCGCGGGGGCCGCCGCCTCGGCGCCCTCGCCCGCCTCCGTGGACGACACGGACGTGGTAGAGGACACGTGCCGCGAGCCCGACGACCGCCGCCCGCCGTTCGACCCTGCCGGACGGGAGGACAATTTTTTACTACGGTCTGCTACTTTTGTACCAAAGAGAACGTCCGAGAGCGTATCGTCAGCAGACTGTAGTCGAGGACGGGCGCAAGCGGTCGTCGGGCGCCTCGCCGAAATCGGCCGGCGCGGCTATCGGACGCCCGCCCGAGTCCGACCTCTCGTTAGGCGACGGTAGCCAACGTTAACGGAGCGACTGAACGATATCGATACATTCACTAGTACTGAAGAGGTTATCACGAATTCTCAAAACACTCGTTTTAATAAATTAGATACTTTAGATGGCATAGTCGTGTCTGATCAATGAAATGTCTTTGAATTCTATATTATCGTCTCCAGTTCCTAGGCTCTGAGGTGATCGCTGTGTTCTCGTAAATATAATCTATCTATACACATCGTTCCGTGTATTGCATGGTGCAAAGCGGTCCGAAGCGGGTCTCCATTCGACGTTCCCTTACCCGAGGAGTTGGGTGAGTGTTGGCTGGAGCGGCTGGCGGAACGTTGCGGGGGCGGCTGGGGCGGGGAGCCGCCGGCGGAGCGCGGGCTGCCGGGCGGCAAGGTGTCGGCCACCGACATGAGCGCGGCCATGGGCGAGGGGCCGGCGCCGGCGCCCGACACCGGCGGGGAGCCGGCCGCGCGCCCCAGTGGGGAACCCGCAGAACCGTTCGTCAGCGGTGCACTGTTGCCGTATCCTGAAAGGTTTCATCACATTTCTTAATTTGTCTTCTATTAAATTGCTAGTAGTAGTATAAATCTTGTTAATTTATGTGAACAGCACAGCTAAATTATCATTTTTTTTTCAGCGTGAACAAAGCGTTTAAGAATTACAAAGAGTTGATTTCCATTAACAGTAAGTACACCTCTAGTATTATAGCTATATCGCTTCATTATTTGTTTTATATTTCGTTTTTTTTAACATTTAGCATATTCGAATGTTTCGTTTTAAATTACATTTATGGTTGTACAATAACAACATTGTAACAGTAGCTTCATAAATACTAGATGAAAGTAATGAAAGATTAAATTGGTTTCATTTTGTTTATATTTTATTTCATAATATTCCCCAAAGAGCGTACAATTTTAGGGCCTCGCAGCCAAATAAAAAAAAAACTTGAGCCGTATATTCATCATATTCGTAAACATATTTAAATTCTTTGCTTTTTAATTTAAATACACTACGCTAATTATTTTTGAAAACGTCCGGCAATAAAACACAGTATATGTGTGCACCTCACTAGTTTTCGATGATGTAGTGCATTCAATCATACGTCAAAAATGACTGATAAATTTAAAATTATATTTACTTTAATCAAGTATCACTTAGTCAAAAATCATTGATAAACGGAAGTTCATTTAATATACTGCAGCTTTATATTCCTTACTTGTATTATGTTACTACTCAGTGATAAATATTTTTGTATATATTAGTGGTGGTTCTGTTAACGCATCACATTAGGACGTCATTCAATGAGTTTAATAGGACAACGTTGAGAATAGTTTCTGGCACGAGACAAGCGACTAAACCACGACAGCCCCGCTTTCGTCGCTGCCTCAACGACATAGTTTCAATTTGTCCGAATAACCTCACATTCAATGTTGGATGACACATCGTTTGCGGTGGACCGACGGATAGTAAACATACGTTCACACACGCACATAATGTTTTATAAATAGCATTATGTGTTAATACGCGCTTACGTAGCGATGTGTCATTGCCTGGTCGCAACGTGGCGGGTTTGGGGCCAACTGCGGCAGTAGACGGGTATGTAAGTGCGATTGTACGAGTGCCACACTCGAATATGCAACCGTATCGTTAATGCGACGTTGCCAAACGAATCGCCCCCGATGCGGGTACCGTATGTGTGCGCAGTTCAAGTGTTGCCGAGTTGTGGAACTCTCGTTGTCACAACTCGTGTTGCCGTGCACCGCTTCATGTAATCGGCTCACGACCGAGATCCTACGATAACGTGGGAATTACAACGAGCGATTTATTGCACTTTGTCTCAAATAGGTATAAAGACAAACATGCATCGCATTATATGCTAACATATATATGATGACAATTTTCTTTCATCTTTTATAAACATGGATACTATACAAAACAAAACGGAATAAATACACAACGGCACAATTGCAGGATTACGATAAATCACGTACCAATAGTTTAACTAACTCGTGTCGGAAGCGTAATCTGCTTACATTGACTACGTATATGTACTTTGTCAGCAAAAAATGCGAACAGCGCATCAAATGTCACGATCGAAATGGAACGTAAACAGATAATTTATTAGAGTAACGTGCGAAAGGGCGCGAGTGATGGTCGGGCATTGCGAGGCGCGGCCCATATGGCGGTGGTGACGTCACGCGCGGTGACCTTTTTGGCCGACGGCTCGTGGCGGGCCGCGCTCCCTACACACACGCCAACGGAATGTGGTCGAGCGACTCTGCCAAGCGTAGGCAGGCGCTATATTTTTTCGCTCGACGGCCTACCTACATACGTACGCGAGCGAAAATGTCGTCACGCGACGTTGCCGCGCCGGGCGCTGTCGTGCATGCATTCACGGCGCGGTGCCGCGTTTACATTATGTGGGTGTTCGTACGTAGCGCGGTGGTGTGCGAGAGGCCGCGAGCGCGGGCTCGCTTTCGAGAACGCTCAACCGGTCGGACCGGTTTCGTATTTATGGAGCGAGTTAATGCACCTACCTAGATATGAATCCCTTGGCGGACGCTTGCGCAAAACGCCAACAGCGCTCCGAACACGTACGCGCTCGACTATCACTCGTGTTATCGCCCCACGCGTGACTCCTCTCTTATAACTATTTTTATAATGTTAACCCACATTGTTATTGGTAAACAACGACATTTCTGTCGAGTTACATCACCCGCACTGTTAGTAAAAACAATTTGTAAGCAAAAAAACTTATAAAAATACGTGTGTGCAGCCCGTTTGACTTATGTTTGGCACTTGACCCAAGTAACACTGACAAAAAAGAAACAATACCGGTTTTTATAAGAAATGTCTGCAAAGTAAAATATACTACAATATACGTACTTAATAACATATTTTCAATATGCTCTAGAGTTCTCAATCCGAGAATAACACTTTTTTGCAACGAATACCACTTTTTAAATAAATGTAAGATAAACATTTTACATTCTTTTAAGATTTTATAATATATCTTAAAGGATTAATAATTTTGGTAAACCTGCTAACCGTAGAAAATGTTCAAAAATAGTTTTATATTTAACATGGAATCAAAAAATAATATTTAATTTTATGTATACATATAATATTAGGGTAA
The DNA here is from genome assembly GCA_018251575.1 of Cecropterus bathyllus. Classification (NCBI taxonomy): domain Eukaryota; kingdom Metazoa; phylum Arthropoda; class Insecta; order Lepidoptera; family Hesperiidae; genus Cecropterus; species Cecropterus bathyllus. The sequence goes on along the minus strand of DWPF01000730.1, from coordinate 4,221 downwards.
AAACCTAATTCTTAACATCACTGCTTGTTATATTTGTTTCTTATTTATCTACACTAGTAGGATAGTGTTACGGATTGTGTTACGGATAGTCAAGGCTTTTGTTTCAAAAGCTAGCTACGACAAAAAATCACTATTGTATACAAGGAAATATTGTCGCATTTAAAATTAGCCAAATTCTTATATTGTCTATTTAAATGTATCTTGACTGACTCATCTTTGCCGAGAAGGAAACCGTTCCTTTATTAACTTACTAAGAATACCAAAATTTTAAACCTTTTTCTTCCGTTTTACAGGCAAATTATATTTATCCCTACTAATCTACAAAACTTACTTACTTGAACTTGCTGGAATTACTTCACCGGAATAAGCTTTTTTCAAATTTACATATCGGAAAAATATTATAAATAAGATATACATTGTTCCATAGATAATTAATTTTATTTATAAAATTGTCATCGAAAGGTGGTTTTTTTACTCTATACATAGTAATGTTTTTTAATTAAAGGATGAGCCGCAATGTCAATATTTATCTTCATCATAACTAAAATAGAATTGATGGACAGACCCAATGATGATAAACGAGATATATTTTAAAGAAATTTTTTCAAACATATTTTTATTTTTCAAAAGTTTAAAATCATGTATTGTACAGAGTATTAAATTAGCGTATTAATTCCAACTTATAAAATTGTAAGTGTCTAAGTTATTGCATATTATTTAATTCTGGTATTTCACGTCATAGCTTAATTCATACTCTTCAGTATAACGTTTAATTATTGTAGTGTAATATTTGTTTTTCTTTTATTATTTAAACCTAAAAGTATATTACCCGGTGGAGCTTAATTCAAATGAATATTTAAATTTTAATCTTTTTATACATCGTAGGTATGTAATTTAAAATGGAAATCAACTTTAGATTAAATGGTCACAATTGATGATTGTTGCAATGAAATAATTTAATATTTTACACTTACCATTCGACTTGAATGAGGCATCAAAGGAAGGTGTGCGTAGAGGGTGTTTTTCTTGTTTGAAAACGCGGTCGGGGGCGAATGGTGCGGCCAGGGACACGGCAGGTAAGGAGTCCCCGCGGGTTAGGGGCGGCCTGGAGTGTTCTTCTAGAAGCCGCTTGCCTGGCTCGTGGTGATTCTGATGATCATCGTCATCGAGTGGCCGCTTTAGCGTTAGTCCGGGAGCCAGGCGGGCGCCGCCGTGAGCGGGCAAATGTGCTAGTGGCAATTGGGTCAGTCTTCGGCCTTCATGTTCCTCGCGACGGTTGGTATACTCTGCCAGCAGGCCAGCCCCTACCGTGGGCCGCGTGTGATGTAACGCAAATCCAGTCGTTGGTGCGTGGTGGGCGGGTGGTGCGGGCTGCCCTCGACCCGTATCCGCTCCGTTCTGATGGGCTTCCAGAGGTGTCCGGTGAGCACCCTTAGCGTGCGTCGGTCCACGGCCTTCCTGGAATCCGTGGGCTCGTTTTAACTGCCTGGCCGTATCCAACACCACCTCTATACGATCGGCACCCTCGTAGTTCACGCATCCGCGACATACCGCCTCCGAAAACTCGTGCAACATCGCCCATGGCATACGGGGCAGGTCGCACAGGTAGCAATGCTGCCGCTTCTGCATCACCGACATCTCGCCGCCGGGGGTGGAACCGTGCGCGAGAGATCGGCACTCCTCTATCCTCTTATAAATTGTCACTGATTTACGTCACTCCGAAAGAGAGACACCGTCACCATGGTACACGGAGCACTGGTATCACACGAATCGCGGACGCCGGGCGACGAAAGGTTGAAGCACTCGCTCGGGCGGCGGGTCGAGGAGAGACTGAGCGCGGCGCGGCGCGCGGCCGCGGGGGGTCGGGCGGCGGCGGCCATTATCGAGCGGTGACGTCAGCGCGCGCAGCACGACGCGCCGAGGACGAGCCGTTAGCCCGACGCGGATGCGCCCCGCCCGCCGCCGCGCACCGACACCCTGCAACGCTTATCGCGCGATAACGAACCCGATACATGCACGATGCACGGATGCACGAGGTGCACCCCGGCAGATGCGCTCGCCCTTTTGTTTGTTATTGATATCGTTACATCAAACGTTACATCTATATAGTTCATTGTTTAAATGTGTTGCAAACGAAGTAGTGGCGCATCAAACTGCGAATTCAATAAAATGTTTATATGTAGAAACCGAAGTAACAATTTGTAATCGTTGGATGGTCGCTTTCGAAAACACTGACAAAAAATGGCGTAGGTAACGGTAGAATGAATTTATAAACAAAAAATGATTCACGCAGCGGAATAACTGTAAGAAACTTAGGTGCTTGCGATTAAAATAGGAGATTTGATTAGGCTTAAATTTAGTTATTCAGTAGAATTTTAAGATTAGAGTAAACAAGTCGATTGTGTAATTTAGGAATATAAATACTTTAGTTTATCTTTACATAAAGGAACCACGGTTGTAAACAGATGAATAATAGATGTGTGAATATAAGGTGCAAGTACATGGCCAGAAGTGAATCACGTTCTCACAGTCGTCACACATTCGATCGGACCATGAATTCCGCTAAGAGAGCCGATATTATTCAACGAAAGTAAACAGCTGCCGTTGTAGAATAACAATTAGCGTTAAAGCGTATAACCGACGTGCTCGATGCATTAAATTTCAATCTATTCTCGCTTGGTTTCCTTTCGGACGGTTGCATTCTATATTATTATTATCGAGCAACACGAACGCGAATGGATCCGGCTGGAAGACGGGAGCGGGGGAACGCGACCGGTGTGGCGGCCATCTTGAGACGTGACGTCACGTGACGAGTCAGCCGAGCGTGCGGTGTGGCAACGTCGCGCTCCGTTCACTCCGCCGTGTTGCCCGTTGCCGCTCATTTCTGTTGTGCTATAATAATAATGAAGGCGGCTCATCGGTTTTTGTATGCGACCGAGGATCGAGAAAAAACAGTTACGTGGCCAGGTAAACGCAGATGACGAGCCGGCCGTGCCCGCGAGTACTACGGGCTACGGGCTCCACGAGACGTTACCGTATCGCTCAATCACTGCACCCAGCAAAATATACAAACGTTATTAACTCTTATCCAATTATTAGATTACGTTTCTTGTTATTCTCTGATAAAATGGTCGCATTAATAAAATTAGAATGTTCATTCTTTTTACGATTTCAGAATTTTGAAGATCATTAATATATTGTTGTATTGTATAATTGCACACGATGTAAGTGTAACACTTACATCATGTTCAATCACAATGGATTGCGTTGAGGAAAAAATACCTTACACACCTAAAACTACAACATTCTTTTAAATCTGTGTTTTTTTTTTAATAAATGTACATGGCATTTATTAAAAATACACAATTTAAATGTGCGAGATGAATTCCAGAAAGCTACATGTCATTTAATACTACAATTTTAAAATCGCAATCTGATAAAACTTTAATTGTTGCAATTGTCGCAAAATCTGATGGACCATGATTAAATAAAAACCAGATTAAATAAAGGCCAGAAAAGATCTAACCTGAAATAACTGAAATAAATGCAGTTTATTTATTAAGGGAAAAGCTTTTAAACGTCTTGCATTTACGTTGTCATTATCTTGCAATGGCCTTTGTCCCATCTTCTTTTCCGTTATACCGTATTAATATTACAGCAAAAATCTAATAATAGTCTGTAGCTAACTACATTCGTTTTTGAAGTTGTATGCAAAACTCATTTACCTTTATATCTTTGATGAACTAAAACGAGCTGTGAAATAATTGGATTACTTGATTGCAAATTTTGTAAGTACGGAAGGTGAACAGAGTGCTTCTGTGTCCATCGGATTCTATCATCGCATTATTTAACTTGAAATTAGTTAACGTAGGATTAAACTCGTCAAAACGGATTTAAATCTTAAAACATTCAATCTATAATTCGATAATGTAGACATTCGCAACTATTTTGATTGGACTTGAAAGAGAACCTCTTTAGGTGGTAACCCAAGGTTAATTTAACTTGACTGTGTTGCGTTCAGTGAAATATAAAAATGATGTAGTTAACTTCCTTAACCTAATGTGTACATTTTACCAATACAATTTTAAAATGACAAGCATAAAATATTAGAGAACATTTAAATGTGTAATATATATGTAGAATCACACAGGTATTAGAAAGAGTTACGAACAGGTGAAACCTGTTCTGAGAATATTTTTAGTTCAAATTATAGCCATAGTT
>DWPF01000729.1:0-10226 GCA_018251575.1 Cecropterus bathyllus | reverse complement strand
CGGAAAAGTATGTCTCCCTTACCACACCTTTCAGACCAGAACACAACAGCGCATAACACTGCTGTTATTAGGCAGAAATAGGTGTGGCGGTAGTGCCTCCAGAGTCGAACCACAAAGAGTTCTACCGCCTTCAAATATATTTCGCTGTTGGTACACAGATAGTTGGATTAACATGGGATACTCAGGTTAACGTGACCGACGCATGCGGGGCCGCGGAAATAATCAAGTTAAATAAAAAAAGCTTTTCTACATACTTTAATACAGTTCCATTAATACACAAATATATGCACAAACCATGATACTTTAAACTCATTAACTACATATCTGATTAGGCCGGGTTCGAATCCGGAACCATTGCATTTCACACGTATTGATACAACAGATGCATCGCCCGTCCACTTTGAAAACCTGAATTGAATTTTTTTTGTGTTTAGAATTTTCAAGGTATTTTAAATATTTTTTGGATTTTACATAGTTAATTTTATTATAGCTAAGTTTACCGTTTTGATTTTGTGCAGTCAATATTATGAAATAATTTTGGAAAAAGTCGTTTTACATGTAATGTGACTATACAGTATATAAATGTTTCCTACCAGAGTCCATAATATTCCAGAACTCAACGGAACCCTACACAATAACTCATAGCGGTTCCGTAGCCAATAATTAAGCGTGTTCTGAAACGATAAATCAACCGTTATCGGCAACTTCGTTATTTATCGCCCTTTAAATTATGTACCTATCTAGTTCATATTAATAACAATTAAAACAAATCGCAAAATGGATATGGAGAGACAAAATAATATTTCCAAAAAAATATATTCCATTGGTATTTTGTTTAATGACTACAAAAGTAAGCGAATGTATTTCTAACAGTAATTTAATATTTTCATAATAAATACCAAAAACATAAAGGTATTTCGTAAATTATAAATATTTTACATGGAAGTTATTTCAAATAAATATTTTTTTAAAGTTAAAAAACTTCTCGTTTCACTCTTAACAACATGTAATGACATCTGTTGGCGAGTAGTGAAAGCTTTATAGCTACGTTCGATTGAAAGGGGTTTGAATGTTGCTACACGACATGAGATGGCGCTGTAAAAATATAAAGATAATAAAACTGTTGTTTTACAATAAAATATCGCCGAATCATTATTTTTATTACATTAACGTTAGGCAATTACATATTATTAAATGTTTCAGTAAATTTAACAAATATTTAATGGGCATGGTAACAATCTTCATACCCATAATATATTTCACACAGATATCCCATTCCTAAAATTTATTATACAGTTTGTTTCGATATTATTGGTCAAGTTTGTGTATAATCTCGTTTAGTTGGCCATAAAACAGGGACGTTTGGTCAGTTTAATTTCCGTTCCTCGATATCGCAACCCTTACAAAGTTGCGACGATGTACTTTGTGGATAGTGGAGAATCTTGTTAACTACTTTGTACGGAATAAAAAGGGTAAGATAAATAAACAAAAAATGTACAACTTTATTTACTCGGATATTAACTAAGAATAGTATTATACTCATACGAGTAATATATTGTTATATTATTATATACCCATCATGGTACCTAATTTTCCGCCAACCAATTGAAATTTTTCCTTACCAGTAATCTTATTACCTTATTAATTAATTGTTATGAAGGAACTAAAAATACTGTACATTATTTTTGTGCTATAACTTGAGAGTTTTTCATGTTGTTCTCTAGGTTTGTGAACTAACCCGTATGTTGCCAACACTGTGGATAGGTTTCTTCATAAGAAAAACCCGTGCTTATGTTAACTGTTGTCTGCCGTCCGTAATGTGTATAAATGTTTTATTTTATAACTTTGAGATGCTATACAAATATATTAGACGACTCGTTAAAAATGGTATAGCGCCAGTGACCGTCATAAAGCACCCAGACAGTAATATTGTAAATACCGGAACTGATGCTCAATTATGTAAGGATTAACCTCAGCACGCGAACTGGAAACATTTTCCTTACATAGCTCTCGCAACACAGGATACGGGAGTCACTCGAGCGTGGCGGCTGCTCACTTCCATTCAGGATCCGTTGGGAAACGATGCCATTTGCTCGCTGCTAGAGCATACCTTTGTACGTGATCTGGTGTGAAATGGAGTTACTGTGTCGGAGGTTAGAACCGTTGTGTTGTTTTAAGACAAGCTTCATAAGTGTGGTGGATTAGTGAAGATACATAGTAAATATGTTAAGCTGCCAACCGCTTACTGTCCCACTGCTAGGGTCTTCTCTCAGTGTGAATGGCGGATTCAGGCTTTTAGGCTATAGTCTATCATGCAAGTGTGAATAGAGAATATTTTAAATAAAAGTTTAACATACGATTCCTATTTTAATAGACATAGGCAATGTACACGCAGTCCGTTTGATGTTAACGTACAAACGAATAAATTCTTCGAATCTACTCGCACAACCAATTGAAATATCTCATAATTATATAAGTATATGTTTATGCTCACATATATAAGTATATCTCTCTTACTACACTAGTTTAATGGCAAAGAAATCTTAGACCCGAATCATTAATTTCTATGTCACTGACATTCATTAAGTAACTCTTTACAAAAATATCTAATATTCAAGGAAACCTATACTTTAGATTACGATGGGTGCTGCTTCTGACCGTCGTATCAAGTGTATACGGAGACTTGCTTTCCAAGGCCACGAGGAGCAAAGCCGATGAGAAGGATATCAGGAACAGTGTGTTCGACTTCATTATTATTGGCGGAGGGACCGCTGGCTGTGTTTTGGCCAACCGACTCTCTGCTATCCAGGATTGGAAGGTAAAGGATATAAAGGTCTCATCTTTTGTTCTCGGAAGCACTCAGCTTGTCTTTAGGCCTCTTTTAGATAAGACGTGTTTGTCGTCACTGTACTTCGCTCTAGGATAGTGGCCACAGCATTTTTTTTTAATAAGATGTCCGTTTAATCTTCGTTCAAAGGGAAAAAAGAGCGGCGTAATTGTAGGTTACATGCTTGCCGTCCAGAGATATGTTACTATTTTTCCGTAATAAATCCAGATTCGAATATTAAGACCTTCCAATTATTTGAAACTTCTTAAATCCATCACCATCATCCAAATTAATTGAGCATGAAGGAAATAAATCATTCCTGCCAATCATGTCATGTTTTGTATGTATCCTAAACTGGCCTAAACGATGTTGTAAAAACTAATCGATTGCAAATTGGGTAACTATTCAACTTCGCTTTATTTAACATTATTTTTATTTACCTCTAAATGCTTATCAGGTCTTAGTATTAGAGGCTGGTGAGGAGGAAAACATCGACTATGACATCCCAGGAGTACCAACTAAAGAGTACCGGCCAATACTATGGAACTTCAGAACAGAGAGGAACGGCTTCTCTTGCCTCTCCAGACCTGGAGGCAGCTGTGAGGTCAGAACTGGGAAGGTCTTGGGTGGCTCCAGCGTGACCAACGACATGAAGTATACGCGAGGATCGAAGAAAGATTATGATGGATGGAGAACTGCAGCTGTCGGGTCTATTTCGTGGATGTACGATAATGTAATCGAGCATTTTAAACATTCTGAGGATAATGGTAAGAATATTATAACTGGAAAAAATGTGTTTGCACAAAGAATGACACATTTTCTACAACATTTAAGCTTACATTATTACGTCCTGCTGATGTGCGGTTACTGCCGCCCATGATCATTTGAAAGCGACTTCATATAGAACATACACCTACCTTTACACATACCTTTTTCAATGGTCAATCGAAGATGCGTTGTTACTCCCGAGGTTTAAGGGGGTCGCCGTATATAAATTTGAGGCGGCATCTACACACTTCCACCCAAACACAAAAATTGCTTCACGCTAGAAATAGGTGTGGCAGTGGTACCTACCCGCTCGTTCCATATGTCTTCTATTTGAATTATTTTTGATATTATATAAAATACAATATTGTTTTTAGTTATAATCGACGAGCTTTATTACAATAAACATGGAAATTAAAAAAATGAAAAGAACATTGCTGAATTAATTGCTATAGAAGTACATAATACGTAGTTATTTACGTAGCAATTATAAAATCATTGCGAATTTTATTATTCGTATGAATTACTATATTATAACCTATGCTGTAAAGTCCGACTAAAACAGGTAGAAACACGGCCGAGACATTAAATTTTATAGTCAATATTTATAAGTATTATGATTGCTATAAAATTTAATGTTATTCGAAACATGAAACAATACCTCGACATCATTCCAATTTTTGATCATTTAGCAATTGGTTCAACTTTAAACAGGTTTATTTTTACTTTATAGGTGATTATGAAGTCCTAATGAATTCCATGTTCCACTCTCGAGGAGGGGAGATGCATGTCCAGAGATTCAAACATTCAGACAGATTCATGGAAATATTCACAGCAGCCTTTAACGAGATGGGTCTTCGCAGTATAGACATAAACACAAATGCCGCAGAAGCAGTCGTCAATCATCAATTTACGATAGCTAATAACACTCGATTAAGTACAAATAGCGCATTCCTTAAACCAGTTAGACATAGAAAGAACTTAATAATAAAAACGGGAGTGACCGTTACTAAAATTTTAGTTAATGTCCAAGAGAAAACCGTAGATGGCGTCATGTATGAAACAGATAGAGAAAAACAACTCACAGCTTATGTTAAAAGAGAAATTATTTTAACAGGAGGGGCCATAAATAATGTTAGATTATTGCATCTGTCTGGAATCGGACCAGCTAAAGAGCTAAAAAAGTTTAATATCACGGCATTGCTTGATTTACCGGTCGGAATGAACTATCAAGATCAAGTGACGACTGGAGGGCTATCATTTATTCTTGGAGATGTTGCGCCTGTGACTGAAAGTCAAATTATAAGTGATTTTAAAACATGGTTTCAAAGTAGAAGTGGCCCACTTGCATCTAGGGGTATTAATCAAATATCTGCATTTATACAATTGTATGAAAGTAATAACGCTCCTGATGTAGAGTTTTCTTTGGAAGGTAATTATATAAGAAGTGATAAATTTATGCTCACAAATATTAGTGTGCATAGTTCGGAAGAAACTAATATGCCATTGCCCTATTATAACTTGGTAAATATTAATCCAATTCTTTTGAGGCCTAAAAGCAAAGGTAAAGTCACACTAAATAAACGAAATCCAAAGTATGGTAGACCAGTTATTCAAGCTAATTTATTGAAGGAAAGTGAAGATCTTGAAATTCTTGTTGACAGTATTGATATCGCTTTACAACTGCTTGATACGAAAGAAATGAAAAAGGCTGATATAAAGTTTGCACCGATCGATTTGTTTCCTTGTGATCGTCTGAGAAATAGAGACCAGTGGAATTGTATTGCACGACATTATACAAAAGCTATGAGCAATCCTATAGGAACGTGTCGAATGGGTGAAAACAGAACAGAATCTGTGGTTGACTATGAATTAAGAGTGCATGGAATAGAAGGTTTAAGAATTATAGACGCTTCTGTAATGCCCACACACGTACGAGCAGGATCATTTATACCAACATTGATGATTGCAGAGAAAGGAGCTAGTATGCTTCTAAAAGATTGGAAGGAAAATCGAGGGCATTACTATAATAGAAAATGAACTAGACCTTACCCTATTTATTACATATGTACTGTAAGTAGTGTTTAATGATTAAGTATTGCTTTTTATAAAAAATAGAAATAAAACAAAGAACGTTAGTACCATGCCGTTTTTATTAAATCACTCGCTTTTTCAGCTATCATGATAGTCGGTGCAGCTGTTGATCCTCTTGTTATTTTAGGCATTATTGATGCGTCGACAATCCTTAAATTAGCTACACCGTATACTCTTAAATGATTGTCTACAACCGATTCAGGGTCTTTCGCTGGTCCCATCTTACATGTACCAGCGTAGTTATGTAAGGGAGCAGAAAAATGCCTGATAATACAATACCAAAAGTCTTCAGACACTTTTTCATGTTTTCTACATTCATTATTTACGATAGGTCGAGGATCGAATTCGAATTCTGCAGTCTTAAATACTTCTGTATCAAAGAGTTTAACTACTTCTTGGATTCCTTCCAATAACTTCTTTTCATCGGTGTCATCTTTGAGAAAGTTAGGATATATCAACGGTATTCCAAAAAATGGGTCCGTAGCATTTAATACGACTTGTCCTCGACTTTTTGGAGTTAGAAGTGATATGCACATATCGATTTTATTGTAATACATATTAGAATCATGACCTCGGAATCTAACTTCAATGTCCGATGTACCAAGAACGTCTGATATACTTGATTCAATAAATGCCACCACTTGAAAATTGGCAGAGAGGGGCCCATTTCCTTTGGCGTAATACAAGCTTATGTCTTTTAATTTTTCGGAAAATTTTGATGAAGTAGCTGTTTTAGTTAACTTGATTACCGGTAGACAAACAGACACGTGATCTTGAAAGTTACTACCAACTGGTAAGTCATAGTATACTTTAATATCTAAATACTCTAAATATTCTTTTGGGCCAATACCAGACTGCATGAGTAATTTCGGAGAATTGATCGCTCCCGCACTGATAATCACTTCTTTAGTAGCTTTTGCTCTAAATTTTGTACCATTTTTAAAGTATTCTACACCTAGAGCCTTAATGCTATGTCTACTTTCTTCAAATAATATTTTCGTTACTAAAGCCTCATTAATAATTTCAATATTTGTTCTTAATTTTCTTACTGGTTCTATGAAAGCCGTGTATGTACTGACTCTTTCGCCAAAATAAGACATTGTTTGTATGCGCATAAACCCAAGCTGATTTCTTCCATTTACATCTGTATAGTTATAACCTAGTTCGTGTAAAGCACTCAGTAAAATGTCTACATTATCATCAACGTATGGGTATCTTCCTACATCTAAGGGCCCTTGTGTTGAGTGGTAGAATTTATTTTTAGAAATGTCTTTATCATAGTTTCCTTCGGAGTATTTGAAGTATGGAAGAACTTGGCTGTAACTCCATCCATCATTACCATTGAGGGACCATTCGTCATAGTCTGCTGGACTACCCCGCATATACGCCATATCGTTGATAGAGGAGGTGCCTCCAAGAACTCTGCCTTGAACTACCTCACATCCCTTCTCTGACCGATTCTGGCAAAAGCTGAAATCCGTTTTATTGTTAAGTAATTATAATTGTCAGGTGATTATTTCATTATTGCAACAATTATGAGTAACTCAAATAATTTAAGAGTGGAACATATTACACACCTATATAGATAATTGAACATCAACGGAAGTTTCACTTCGTAGATTGTGTAAGGGTTACAACAGGATTTAAGTAAGTATTATATAAATATATAGTATATAAGTATAAAGTTAGCATTTGATGTTAAGTCTTGAAAAGAAAATATCCTTATAATACAATACCCTTTTTTTGGTCGCATGGAATACTGCCAATCTAAACTGGATCCCTTAAACTCACTGGTCAGTCCAGGAATCAAAGCCATTTTAGGCTCTTCTGATCCAGCTTCTATCAATAAAACCTGAAAGCAAGTAGTTTCTTTAAAGATGATAGAACCCTGTTGCCACTACAGCCACAGCAATCTCTGTCTAATAACAGCAGAGTTAAGCGCTAGTGTATTCTAGTTAGAAGGATGTGGTACTGGAGACATACTAAATGGTGATTTAATTTAGTCTTATACAAAAAAGCTACCTACAGATCAGCTTTCCCGACTGTAAATTCTAAAAATTATGTATAAAAGCTCGTATAATCGATGATAATGATAAAATTGTATCGTAAAACGGTAAATTCTGCATGTATCTCTCTCTCTCATCTCATGTATGCATTAAGTTAAACAAGGTTATTAACTTCAAAGATATTACTATCATAGACATGTTAGTTAAAAGTTAAAATCAAGATTGTTCTGTAAGGAACTTGTTTGTATAGAATGTAGTGATAACATTTTATAAGATGTTACTTGAATATCAAGGCATTCTTAGACCTTGTTGTTAACGAACTACTTTACTAAATTAAAGCTTGGTTACACAAGTTAGAATCGAGTTATATAGTTATAATTATTAGATTGAATTCTTTTATTAGTTTTAAGTAGCAAACGAGCATGCAGTCCTGATCGTTAGTGGTATCACATGGACATCTGCGGGCAAATTCACATAGAACAGAATTTCTATCTGAAATCGATCACAAATGCGGTGCGGAAGCTAAAAAACTGCTAGGAATAGGTGTGGCAGTGGTACCTCTCCTGTCGAACTACACTGGTTCTACCACCCGAATTAATGAAGTATAATCATTTATATTTTAATAAGTTGTTATTCTGCTAAGTGATTAATTTTCAAAATGTTTATGTATAATTCGTTGCGATTGGGCTACCTATCGGTTATTTTTCTAAATTAAATAGGTATATGCAATAGACATACCTTCCATTTACGATTCTCCGACAGTCGACTCGCAACCACACATCCCGCTGTACCGCCACCGACCACAATAAAGTCGTATTCATCTTCAGTTTCTCTATTCTCTTTCATATTGTCTTCTATATCTTTATACCAAGGTGTAAACGTAGTATGTTTGGGCGCAAATTTATCTTCGAATTTTAATTTCTTAGGTTTAGAATTCATCAATTTGTTTCTGTTCTTACCGAAGTAGTTTGGTTCCGGGCCTATGTGTCCGTATAGAGTGTGAATGAGGGATATTAGGAGTATCGCTGTTGGAGCACATTCGATTCTGCCGTCACATATTTTGCATAAATCGTCAGTAATATTACCAGCTGATGTCATTGAATTTATCAGTTCTTCTTTATAACTTTGCCACTGTTTAAATACATCTATTATAATAGTACATACGTAAATTATTCCTTAAGTTTATGTAGCGTATGGTTTGTCTTGCTAACGTTCTACGATGTCGTCATTGAAGTGTTACAAATATACTTATTTCGTTAATTCACGTCATTGCAACGGAAACATTTTAAACTTTAAAGTATGTGCACTTTTTTTGCGATTTTATTCATAATAAATAATTATTTCATTGTAGTGTTCTTCATAAAAACATGAACTAACTGTATCTATACACTAACTATTAATGCTAACCCACACTGTGTGTTTATCATCAAGAATGCCTCGCCACTGGGGTATGCGATGACGCTATCTACATTCCTCGTAGAATGATACACGCATAATGTGTCGTTTGTCCTTTCGTGCGTTGGTTCTTCTTAATTTATTCAGGAACCTGTTTTACTTTATCCTGTTTTTGAATAAAACCTAGAAGTTTATAATAAAATATCTTCGATTAACAACAATACATTTGAAATCGGAAAATATTTAAAATGTATTCAAATGACAGGTGTCTGTTTGTTTTTTGAGAATAGAAACAGTACAAACCAATTAACCAATAATATAATATTTTAGATTTAAAATAAGCACCATTTGTACAAATAATTGCACCAATCACTTAAAAATCACTTGCTGAAAAGCCTTAAAAAATCGAATAAAACCAGAGGATTATCTAGTGCATCAAATACGACAAATTGTTGTTGTTTGTCGGATGTTATTGTCGCATTGTCTGTTTTCCCAGAGTTTATGTACATTGAAGCGTTCCAATAAGCAAAAGGGTGTCATAGACTTCATGGTACATCACTTCACTCATTATGAGTTTGAGAGAGAGTCAGCCAAGTTCTCTTTTCCTTTTTTCACAATAATGAGTCAGTTATTTCGTTTCTGGAAGGCCCTTTGTTCCTTTTGGAATAATATACCAAATTAATTGGTCAACGAAAATCTACTATTTCGCCAAAGATGTGGCACCATTGCAATATAAAATGTATTCTATCCTATAGCATTGCATATATGGAAGCGCCTTAGAAAAATATGTAGCAAAGTTACATGATAAACAAAACTAAACTACTAAATAGACGAGGGGCATGGAAAACACAAGTAGGGCTAGGTTATTTAAAAAAAATATATGCACAAACAAATTGACTGCAAATCTCGACGATTAGGTGCTCGTCTTTATGTGTATTCTTATTTCAATAAACAACTTAGCAAAATAGAAGGGTTCTCAAATCTTACTTAATATTATAAATGCGAAAGTTTGTAATAATTGATAACAATACACATACTGTATACATCATCACAAACTTAAAAAACAATACACATAGTTTTTGCGGGACAGAATTATCTTTCACGCAAAAACTACTGGTTGGATAACGCTGAAATTTAGC
>DWPF01000728.1:0-10237 GCA_018251575.1 Cecropterus bathyllus | reverse complement strand
ATCTAAACTCATCATTCAGACGTCCGTCTGGCCGGGGATCGAACCCGGGACCCACTGCATGACAGACCTGTATGGTGACCGCTCCGCCACGCGGGTTGTCAATTAAAAGAAAACGGTGACACCAGATACTATTTTAAATTACAAAATTTCCTTGCATTATTATATTAGTATGGAGCTTAAAAACGATGATGGTTATGATTTAATACAAATATGATGTAATGATATGAGTGACTATGAAATAGCATTGAAATTATAATAATAGGACAGTTTGACAATACCCCCTCTTTCTGAAGAGAAAACAGTTGACTATTTTTATAAAAATACTTTAATAAAAAGTTTTATAAGTATGTATAAATTCCAAAATTTAACCAACTTCTCAATTAGAAGTGATGCTTAATCATCACAATAGTTTACAGAATGTTGTACTTTATATAGTATTATGTATACAGTATGTATTAAATTTATAGTATTTGAAATAAGTAAAGTACTTATTATGCCATTACCTTTTTACCTTCATTCCCATGTTTTTCGTGGCGAAAAGACTGCATGAAACAAATAATGAAATGATTTTGAATGGTATGATTTACAAATATTACTTAAACATACGATTTTTAATTCCTAAAACTAGTCTTATGTTTAGTTCATTTCATAGTCTGCTTTTCTAACTTACCTTATTCCTCTTATGATCCATTACCTTTTAGCACTTATAATTTTATGTATTAAAACTACAAAAATACGTATTTGTATAATAGCATTGCTTGTTTATAATTTCTGATCCAACAATGATTTCACATATTCGTGGACACTAGACGTAGTCACAAATTGTTTTATATACGAATACGAGTATTTGAATATTGAATTAATTTAATTGGGTGTTTTCGGTACTCATCACATGCTCATTTGTTCTCCGCGGGGTGTAGCTTGTCTTCTCCCCGTTCGATAGCGGTGCGACGCAGCTGCTTCCATATATTTTTGGGTACACCTACTTCGTTTATTTTGTATTTTTTAACTTATCGCCTTCAAATGCATTTAAACTGATTGTAAGTAGATGCCTAGTCGTCGAACCCTAGAGATCCACAATCTCGTTAAGATCCTCTACTGTTTGCCGAGCATGCCCGCTTTATGTCGCATTAGTCCCCATAACTTTTACAATGATTCATTACAAGACTTACTTCAAAAAGCTAAACGCTTACGGCCTTAAACTTTTTATCTCATAAACCATTTGGCATGTTTTTGGTTTTAGGTAGACTTCCTACTTAGTTACTATTACATTTTTCTCATTTATCACTTTTAATTATGTTTTTAACCGATTTCTAAGCCAATTATTCAGACCACCACCACCAGTACCACTAGAGTACACGAGCTCACCGTATGTATGAGCTGTCGCAGCTCATTCTCCGGCAAGGGCGCGGTGATGGTGTGTTCGTTGGTGGGCGGCATGCCCACGGTGATCTGTTTCTGCCGCACCAGCAGGTCGGTGACCGCCTTGGCGAGGTCCTCCACCCGCTTGCCGAGCATGCCCGCGGTGTGACGGACCAACCCCCACAGCTTCTGCGAGCACGCTTTCTCGTACAACGCTTTGAGTAGATCCTTCACTGTAACCGCTTTGCCGTTTTCTAGCATGCCTAAAACAACATTTTAGTATTAACCAAGTATTATTATAAAATAAACTACCTACCTGGAGAGGTTTTGTGACTATTTTTGTGTATTGCGACTTTTTCGCGGGATAATCAGTATGGTTGTTCCTATTTTTTGCGGTAATTGTTAGTGTATTGCTTGTCTAATATGAAACTGAGATAAGAATATCTTTATATGTTGTGTTACTTGATATAACTATCTTTTCGAGCTACGTCCTCGAAGTCTCTCGCCTAGTATTTTGCCTGTCACTGGTAGAAGTATGTACATAATATATATATTACGTGCAGGCTTATTTTAAACAGTCGCTGTGAACTTTTAGGGTGGCTTTAAGTATGGCAAGAAACAACATACTAATATGTACTAAAAAGCAACTTAGGTCTCAGGATTTTTAACTCATCTGTGACTAATATAGCCTAACTTAGGGTCAAAATAGAAAGGCAAGGGAGTGAAGCCGGGTTATTGCCGAGAGCGATAAAATTGAAGGCGTTTTTTTTTTTTACTATTTCATGCTAATGAAGAGAAGCAAATTCAATATCAGTCCCAGGTGACACAAACACCCACCACTATATACTATACACAGCAAATATTATTTTATATACATATAGTATATACAAATTCCGGCCCGTTTATCACAATATAAAATAAACAATTAACACTAACCGGTATTAAATTCTAGCCCATGCGTATCCACCAAGTACTGCAGTATATCTCCTTGTTCGTCCAAGCTCTCTGTTTCCCGTAACATAGTGATCAGTTCGTCGGTCTCCTGTTCAGCGTATACCAGGTTTTGGGACTCAGATGTAGTTCTATTACGCCCAATAGATGCCACGTTCTTGTTTACCACGCCTGGAAATAAATAAAATGATTATTTTATATTATCCTAATTATATGCATTGGACTCCTCTTAAGTTGAGAAGTATTTAGGCCAAAATTCAATACGCGGGCCAAGAGGTCGGTAGACTTCATCTACCAGATGAAACTCGGTACTACTCTAAACTACTCAGTAGTCGGCAAGACTTTATAAGTATTGTTGAAAACTCCAAAAAAAAAAATTACGTGTCTTTCATACGTATGAATATAGGACTAGTTCTATGAAAATATTATTCATGTTATTGTCCTATTAGAGAATATTTGGCGGTCCTAAGTCCGTCCTTGGGCGGCCAATGAGGATTTAAATGTAAATACAAACGCAGAATGGTATTAGGCTAGAATATCACCACTATTTTTTTCATGAACTGAGACAACCAACATGAATAGCAAAGTGTTGTAATTACGGTACTCCCTTATTTAAGGTTACGTCCAATTGTGAAGTTTATATCTAAAATCACATTTTCTGTGTGCGCAGCCATTTTAGGATAGGTAAAGTGCGTCAAAACTAATTTTACAGGAGAATTACTGACATCTATTGTGTCTACCAAAATACTTGATGTAATGTAGATGTAAATATACCCTTATATGTTCTGTTAAATAAATATAGTATAAGATCCACACAAACCTTCTTCTTTTGGCGGTGACGGCGACTCCTCCTTGCTTATTTCAATAGAGGGCATCTCTGTTACAGGTGATACCACCAGTCCAGTAGTCGACGTGCCTCTAAAAAAATATGAAATAAATTTCGAAAATTATGGGAAATAAAAAAAAATATACGTAGCGTAAAATATTGTTTAAAAGTAATAATGCAAAAAATAACAATTTATATTTCGTCTCACTTATTTAATTGGAATATTTCGTAATATAAAATAATAATAACAAAATAAAATAAACACACATAACAAAAATTATCAATTACCTACATTACATTTTATCTAAATTGTAAAACAATCTACTTAAATAAATAATTAACTTAATTTAAATTATATAGTTATAAATAAATGAATATATATTTCCTGGTAATCAAAACAAATATATTATTTATGAAATAAAAATATTTTCATGCCATCAACGAGAAGCCAAATTTAAGTGAAAATTTAAATAGGTATAAATAAAATAAAAAAATTAATGTGTTTTTTTTTATTAAATTCATTGAAGTAATTATGAAGTTTGCGATCTATATATCTAAATGTAATTTATTATCATATTAAACACAATTTTAATAACATTATCTATTACTATAAACATCTTTGATTGAAATAATAAAATCTACGACGGCAATGTAACATAGGCGTACAAAATGAGAGTACCTATAAATAAAAATAACGCGTAATACCTTTATCACTAGGAAAACGATCAAAACAAGCTAAAACGCATTACAAAACTGTAAACATGTTTTCAAATCCATATCTGTTTTTAGGGGTTTTGAATCGCCGAATCACTTATCACTCATAGAAGTTTATTGACGTGAAATAAAATTTATTGTATTTGAAAAAATACGCGGTATCAAAAATTACTAGAGAAACCTATATCCGAAATCTGAAATTGTATACGTATCCAACATTTTAATCGTTTCGACTTTTTAATAAACCTTTTTATTTCATAATTCATAAATCATGATTTGGATATTTCGAATTAAGGATACAGATAATCATACCAACACACCTTAGTAAATGATGATATTTTCTGTATCTAAGGAAAATGTTTGAAAATTAATGACGGATTTATAATACAAAAAATGGCCTCAGATTGGTGCTAATGGTGTTATAAAGTTTAATATGTGCCTACGCAAATTTATTTAAATATTAAATCTTTAACAATCGTTAAAAAATACAAAATGTGAACAGTGCGAATAAAACGAACAATATAAATAATAAAAAATGCGGTTAAGACGAAAGCAACACTTATATAATTACCTTTTCAATTTTATATTGCGAAATATTTTAGATTTAGTCCACATACCTAAATTGAAACCTAAAGAAATTGAGCTAAAACACGAAATGAAAACGTTGGCAGCGTTCAATGGCGAGGGGGATATAAAAGCGTGGAGTTTTAAAAATCGGTGCGGGGCAATAGCTTTTAAAAAAGGGTTGGGTCATTATCGGCCAGATAATCTTAATAAGCACCCATTGGCGCACGCTGCAATTAATGCTATTATACATCCTGAAATTCAATTGCTAAACGGGCAGCCCGCTGAGAATTAATGATATGAACACATGCTATGGTGAACGGAAAACCCAATGAAAAATCGCTAAAACTCCTATAAAATCCCAATGTTGCTACGTGACTAATTTTTATAGAAGAAAAAAGCGTTAGTCATTTTTAGTAAAAAAATATGCGAGGAAGCGGCGAAATATTTAAATAAGTAATACCTATTTAGTTTCTGTGTTACTACGGTATGAATACTAATTACAATAAACTAACAATAAACGAACGAGGTAAATAAAATATAACCGAATAGAGTTTATGAAATATTATAGTAATATTTATACGAAACAAACAAGATGTTAACTTAATTTTAATTCTACAAATAATATATTATGTCGGAATATTAATTGCTTTAAAGGTATACGCTGACATATATTTAATATTCAATCAATCTTTACATTTAAAAATTATACATGATTCATAAAAGGAAATATGTCGTCCTATGCATATGACATTTTTTTTAAATTAAATTTTGCAAATCATTAAAGTTTGTGGAATGAAAGCTTAGTCAATCGAATATCTGTAATATGATGTTAAATTTCACAAATCATTGTGCAACAAATTATATGCTTCTTATCACGTAGGCTAGATTCAGAGTAGTGCTTACACTTATTCTTTCCTGCGTCGAGAAATGATTACTTCGAGAATTACATACTGAGAACCAATATCTATTATTACAAGAAATACGAAGCGGTTTAACAAATTCAGCGTTCGTAGCGAGCGGAATCGGAAACTATTAACATTTTAATCGAAATGGAAGGATAAAGTTTTATATCTGCGCTCTTAAACTCTTAGATTAGTCAGATTAACTGTATTCTCTAAATGAGAACGTAATTTCGGTAGGGAAGGAGTTTTGAAAAGTAAGTATAGAGCAATCGTTTGAAAATTACCTCTGATTTCATGTCAAAAAGAAAGAATTGAAGCGGATAAGGATGCCGATATTTTTTTTTGCATTTTCAAGTGATAAATTATAAATCCAATATAAATGACAGATAAAATAAATGTGCAAAATGCTACGATGATACACACTCGGTCGCAATCAGACTAGTGACGTAGGTGCTGCGTAAATGTAGGGAGCATTGACACTCGATATAATTTTTTTCGTATTATCGCATAAAACACATTCAATCACGCGATAGCGTTCACAAATGAAGCTATAGCAGTCAAAACAATCGATAAAATAAAAAAGGTAATGCACGATTTTATTGCGAGTCGAGGATCGAGCGAAATATCCGTAAAATGCGCCGGCGAACCCAGAGAGTGCATTAACATTTCAATGTCAACTCGTAATATTTTTAGTCATCCTCTTGGCTTGTGTGAGTGGCCTTTCTCATGTACACAGCTAGCGGGGTTCATGCGCGTACGTGCTAATGTGTGAGTGATACGCGTTCACTACTAGGAAATGTTAATCTTAGGTCATTCGCGCCGCTGATTTCAACGAGATAATTCAGGAAAACAGATTTCGTTATTTTTTCTAACACAGATTTTCCTGAATGGCGAAAAGTAGTTTTAATTAAATTACTGCACATTCTACACAAAAATTCTAGAATCATTTTTTGCTTAAATAGGGCAAATTAGTTTTTCAATTTGTTACGAAGGTGGATTAACCATTTTTTATGCCCAGCTCGTACTTGTAACATAAGGAAGCGATTAATTCCGATTGTATCATTCTGTAACAGTTTATATTACAATGGTACAAGTAATTAGAACGATTTCAATAGCAATGAGATGATATTGTCTTAAAAAAGCGTAATTGTTCATCATTCAATACGTAGATACTATTGAGAAATGTCTTTGATTAATATTTTTTCAATCAATTGCGAGTGGGTACAGAACTTGTTAAAGTAATAGCCGGTCTAAAGCGTTATATTGCTAAAAGTTAATCTGGCTATCAACAAATTTATTACCACACTAGGTTATAAATACAACAATACGGCGTGCAATAAAAAATACGAAAAGGGCGGAGTTTCGGACGGTTATAATCCGAACAGGCGAGCTACGGGTTTGTGTCGACTAAGTTTTTGTTGTGTTTTTTACTCGACATGTAGCGAACTCGAGTATGGCAACAGATCTATTTCCAAGGTTGCACCGCGCCTTGGCTTCATTTATTACTGGAATTGTGATTGTAACGTTCTCCAAACCGATTGTTAGATTATAAAGATCGACTGAAAAACTCGCCTCGCCTGCTTTTAATTTACTTTAAACACTTCCTTGAAATAAAAGGCACTTTGCGCGACCAAAGCTAACTTTTTCTTCGTGCCTGTCTGCTATAATGCCGATTACAACTCCTACTCACGAAACCTCCGTTTTGGTATTTAGTGAATTCTCATTTGGGTAGCTTAAAGTTTTAGATTAGGTCCGGACTTAATCGATAACATCGTTCTTGAATTTTCCACAATTGATTCGCTAAGCACGAGCTTATCAGATTTAATCCTAAAAGATGATAATAAGCATAACCTTTTTCCGAGAATCAAAAACTGGTATTTCCCAACTTAGGTATTAATTACTAAGTTCTTTTGAGGTAATTAATTTACCGTTCTTAACGAAATAAACGAAGCATCAAAAATAAATTAAAGGCTTCCAGACTGACCCCTTTTGGAATCAATTTCGTGTGAAACCTTTCCTCGACAATATCGTTTAAGTAAGGAAATTTATGTACCCTAATGCGATCTTGGCAGCTCGGTGGAAATCAACGTTTGATTGTAAAATACGTGCCTATGTCGGTGAATGCAATTTGCTTTACACTTGTGGGTGGTGTTTTAATGGTGCCATTATGCTGGAGAACGGCGTTTGTTGCACAAGAATTACCTCCGTGTAGACAGATATTACCTGGACGTTTGTTTGATATAAAAATACGACAACAGTTCTGTTATAGCAAATAAGTTGCTGTCGTATACTGCACGTTTGTTAATGAACTACTACTAATACTTTTTCTCTTTTTATTATCTTTTTCAAAAATATCATCTTTTGTTTAAAAATGTCATCCCACATTCTATGGTTGATAGACCCGTATAAATGTATCGTGTTTACTAAAAGTTCTACTCTTAGCTTTATGTCGGAGTAAATATTTTTAATTTCAATATGGCTTTGTGGATAGCACCTTAACTTTATCCGACGTCTGAACTTGCAAAACTAGTGCCATGACATATGAAAACAGAAAGTCCGGTACAAATAGCAAATGGCAATAAATTCGCTGTAGCTATGTTGACGCCGACTGAAAATCGCAACGGCCAAGTTCCAGGCGAAACAACAAAACTCGACTATATATCTTTCAATTCCGGGCTTCTGTTTAATTGTAAACGATGGTTTGACGAATTATTTTGGGTTTCTTAAAGTTCGAAATTTTCATGAATTTTAATTAATAAACGCTTTAACTTTGCGTTACTTATAACAAGAAACTTTTTTGTAACAAAAATAGAATTGTAAAGTTAGGTCTACCATTTTAAAATACAAACCTATGTGATTCTCTTAGCTTCACTTAAATAAAGTAGGTTTTGGTACAAAAAACGGTTTCCTCTTGTTAAAATGTACTGAAGCAAATTGCCCAACGACGTTTGAAAACTCTGGATCAAAGTAATATTGAAATGTTATAAGTAAGTCACGACTCGACTTTAGAACTAAGTCGGAATTACTCCGATTGAAATGTCTTTACAGCTATGATTGTTGAGGAGGCAATAAACGGAATGAGGTCATCAGACACTCGAATAAGCAACGCGAAAACTTATTACCTCTCGATGCTTGCCCTATACTCTGAAAGACCTCATTCACTCCGAATCTTACCCCATTTAGCAATTTATATATTACTGATTGTATCCACGAACTTTCTAGAGTGGCCCCGACTTTAAGCCTCTGCTGGGTTGATTAGGTGTTTTTGGTAGTCCCAAGTTTATTGTACAAGTTTGATTGGAAAGTAATGGAAGGTCGTAGAAGCATAAAACTCGCATTATCGCTGTTTTCTTTCGTCCAGTTGTTAACAATAGATTTGTTGGTCCAATCGTTTCGGTTGTTTTTTCTAACGATTACTGGTCCTTTGGAATTCTTATAAATAGTTCGCATTCAATTACTTGTCATTGGTTTTGTGATACCTACATCACCATTTTTATCTTAAGTGGCAAAGCATTCAATCTACTTCTTGTCTACGTTTAGCCTTTCTTAAATTCAAACTAATTCTAAACTACCGTTTCATCGTGATGGTGGTACCAATTGAAAAGAGGAGTCAAACGGTAAACTACCTACTTGTTTGTGTAACGAGAAATTTAGCTTCGCCTTTTATAACAGCTGTCTGCCATCGAGAAAATATGTCTAGTATTTTTAATACAACGTCGTTTGCACAATTATTTGCTATCTCGCCGGCGAGGGATTTTGAATTCTCATCCATGTAAAATTCATGTCGAGTTTATTATGATATAACTTGATAAATTGCTTTAATATTTCTCTCGATTTAATAAAATGTTCTCGTCTCCTTCTTGACACGCTGGTAATATTTTGATCACTTAATTGACTTACTTTGATTTAACAAACAATTTTAGTTTCTGTTGTAGGAGCAGTCGTGTAGTTTTGTATTTCTGTTATAATTCAACCGTATCACAGTTTGTGGTTGTAATAAGGCTTGAAATACTGCTATGTCGACTCGTTAGCGTATCAGTAACATCACAACTAAAGCTTTTAGCTCCCATGTAATATGTCGGCATCGTTTGAACTTTTGAAAATAAAATGTCGTCCACCCTATAAACTTGAAGGTCAGTTATAACATCAAGTGAGTCAGGATCGTGAGAAGCTATGTACTCGTTCCGTACATTGAAATTGCTTTATGTAATAAAGCATTTTGTAACAATTACCACAATACTAATATTGCAATTAGTGTATTTTATAAAATATGCTATTCTTGGTACAATTGAGTTCATAACATGATGTACATAACATACAGGCAATGGTCACGACTACGATCATGAATACACAGAATATACGGAGAAGTAGTATTAAATTTTACTCCAAATCCTTAAAATCATAAACATGAGTACGTAAAATCCTTCAGAGATGATCTCTCGTTAATAAACGTCCACCTCCCTTTAATTTGGTGTCTCGGAACACCGAAAGTCATAAAGTTTACGACTCTTTCAAATTGCAAGACGTTCTGTCCTCTGTACTTTCAAAAAAGTCATGTCACTTTCGGAGATTTTATCTCTGTGTATATACCAAGTAAAAGTCATCTGTCACCCTTACTGGATATTTCGACTAAATAAATTTCACCGTGGTCATAGCGATTGGGTGCACATTTTGGATGGCATTCGATATATAATTTCACTGGTGGACGCTGCCTCCGTATCCCCATATAGAGTTTATTATTTATCTCCTACTTTAAGGACGGAAGAGGAAGAGAGGGAGCGGTGGAAATTTAGGCTTTTTTTATAGTATGGCAGTAGCAAACCCTAGGTAAGATCAAAGTCTCACCTAAGGTTAGCCACTAATGCGTTGCTACCCCTGAGGACTAAAATGGAATGCCTCGGAAAAGTATGTCTCC
>DWPF01000727.1:0-10242 GCA_018251575.1 Cecropterus bathyllus | reverse complement strand
CACAAACACACAGACCCGGAACATAAATCTAAACTCATCATTCAGATGTCTGTCTGGCCGGGAATCGAACCCGGGACCCACTGCGTGTCACACCGGTTTGGTGACCATTCCGCCACGCGGGTCGTCTCACCTATTTCTAGCGTGAAGCAGTTTTTTGCATTTTGGTGGAAGGTTGTTGTTGCTGGCTCCCTTATACATGAGCGACTTTAGATTTCGGGAGTAGCAACTCATCTGTTATCACTTACCATCAGATGGACTGCATGCTCGTTTGCTACTAAAACCTGATAAAAAAATCGATACTTTTAATCTTCGTAAAGCACATAACTGGCAAAATCTTAGTGATCATTTCATTATAATGTTCAATGTTACAACATTTTAATTAAAACAACATTATAAAAATAACTTAAGATTTAACAGTGCGAACAACCTAAACAGTTACTTAAATAAACTTGCCTAATATATATAAGATATGAAGACTTAACATGAAATGTGTTACATCATGCATAATTTTAACATGTATTATAAATATTACAGAAAGCAAGCGTGTGAAAGTATTTTGTGCAGATGTAAAGATGATCCAAAATTTTATATCACGAAATCACTTGTCATCACTGATACGTCCAAATGTTTAAAGTATCTCGATATTGATGAAATTAATTAAAGTTTAGTTAGAAAGGCCCCATGTAAAGCAGACAGACTTGTTCGAAATGCAGCGAGATTATATATGTATTGTGAAAGTCGTTACTTTGCGGAATTCTATACGAGCAATAATATTGCACATAGATTGTGTCTGAGAAAAGTGATGATACGATATATTAAACGGTCTATCACTTTCTAGATATTATTATTGTTTGCAGAAACATTAGTTATTTGCAAAAAAATGTAAAACTAAACAGCAAAAAAAAATCGACTGTGCAAAGATAAATAAGTAATTATATAAAGATTATATGAAGTACTTTAAACAATGTGGACATTTCGTACGAGATGATGTTAATCCGATATGTTCACATTCATATTTATGTAACGCTTGAATATATTAATGGAAACATAGAAAACAAATCAAAAGTGCAAAGTATAATTTCAGATTCACTAAAACTTTTCCTCCATTATAAACTTCGATGTAGATCTGAATGATTCTATTCTGTTTAGAATTGGATTAGACAGATTGCCTAATTGAATGAATTGCTTAATTATGGTGTCTTTAATAAAATTGTTCTTACTGGAAAAAATTATATTGAAAAAAAAATACAGTTGAATTGAGAACCTCCTCCTTTTTTTAAGTCGGTTAAAAATCTTTCAAAAAGCATTAAACTATTCAGTAAATTAAGTAGAACTGTCAATATGATGATAATGACAGTTCATCATATTGAACTGTCAGTATCATCATTACTGACAGTTCAATATGATGCATGAGCATTTAAAATCATTTTCCAGAATACATCACGTCATTTTTCCCAGAATACAAAAGCTTAAACATGGAATTTCATATCATACTATATCAATAAGTGGATGGGTGTAACTTTGGCTCAGAATCCAATTATCACATCCACACATCTCATGAAAGACATATTTATGCATCGATGGCGTCAGGCTCTGAAGTTATGGGTTTTTGAAACCAGTTTAAAGCGAACGCAGGTTTGCAGAGACCCCAGGCA
Organism: Cecropterus bathyllus; assembly: GCA_018251575.1. NCBI lineage: Eukaryota > Metazoa > Arthropoda > Insecta > Lepidoptera > Hesperiidae > Cecropterus > Cecropterus bathyllus. Next base: position 8,587 of record DWPF01000727.1, on the reverse strand, counting down.
GAATCAAGGACAGCGATTTATTTTAACATTTCTCAGAGTGATTTGCAAATTCGTATCTGGTTTGCTAATGTATAAGCCTAATAAATAAATTCCTCGGCTTGTGTCGCTGGCGTTTATAAATGTGCGCCGATTTAAATTTTGTGTCCGTTGAAGTACTTACATTTTTAATGTTCGAGTCCAATTATATTGAACATGAAAGCTTACTATTCAATATGCCCTTACACATTTTCTGCCTCCCTATCATGAGGGCTGGAATTAAAACCCAAGGCACAAAGAAAGTTGATGTGTGTTATAAATTAATAATCTTAAGCTAAGAAAAGACCCATGTTCAGATGTAAGTGGTTAAATAATATTTTGTTAATACTGATTGATCGTACCACCCACGATTTCACCAACATCTGTTTTGGATTTTTTTGAGAATCTAGTTCTTGGGAAGGTCAGTTAAAAACCCCAGCAATTTTCAAGAAAACGGTTATATCAGTATCGTTTTCTACATCCACAAATACAATACAAATTTCATATCCTATTACGCTGTGAGATAATTTCACATTCTCCGTAACTGTAACTGGTCTGAGTAAATTACCATGATTATGTAAAAATATGTACATCGTGAAGGTGATTAAAAAATTACGTACATGTACTCTATTCTCGTTTAAATGATTTGACTATTTATATACTACCCGCTCTGTTTATTACAATACATATTTGCTTTCTAATAATTGCTTTATGTCTTGAAAGTAATAAACGAGTGTTCAACCATAATATGTTATGCAAAATATATCCGACAATTTGGGTTAACGCTGCGATTGGACTTGGATCTTGATTTTACATCCAAACGAGGAAAACAGATTCTGTTTTGGTGCTAGATGTTTACATAATCGTATATGTGCTTACTTATGATTCAAATAATCCTTTGAAGGTTGCGGTTCTTTGTGGTTCAACTCCAGAAGCACCAATATTTCTGCCTAACAACAGCAGTGTTATGCGCTGTTGTGTTCTGGTCTGAAGGGCGTGGTAAGGGATTCATACATTTCAGAGGCAATCCATCTTAGTCTTCAGGAGTAGCAACGTATCTGTGGCTAACCTTGGTGAGACTTTGTTCTTACCTTGAGTTGATTACAGATGGGCAGTAGCCACTTACCATTAGGTGAGCGGCATGCTCGTTTGTTACTTCCATACTATGAGAATAAATAAAAAACCTATTATAGGGCCACTAGTATAAGAAACGATACAAACTTATAAATGAAAAAATTGTAATGCAGACACTTACAGACAGACCTAATGATACTCCCGTCATGAAATGCTCAGGCGGCTCTGCCATTATTGGACTTAGCAAATTAACTATTATGAGTCTTTTGTTGTTAAATGTTGAACCATCAGCTAAAAATATTGAAATAACAATAGCGTCAAACGGTCTATACAAATTTCACTCGTTTCGGTCGATCGAGCGTGCGATTGTTGAAATTTTCGACCGTGGCCACACCTCATAAGGCTATTGTTACGAAATTTCCCAAACTCATTGTGCAGTAACATCTAAACTCGAACGCGTAATGAGCTAACATTTTCTCCAGTTTATACCAAAACTGTTTCGAAAATTAAAGCATCATCAAAATATACACCATGAGACTTTTTACGAAGACTTTTTTAACAATTTCTTTTTGAAATAATGTTAATTGTTCTTGGTGATCATAATATGTATCATATAAGTTTGATTGTTACTTTGATGTTAAATCTTATTTTCAATAAGATCATTTCGCTAAATTAACAATCGAATATTTGAACATGGATTCCTTTTGTAGCATGTTACTCACCGCTCTCGGATTTTGATTTCTAATTGACTTTTTCAATTTCTTTTAATTCGTTAGCATCATTTCTCAGAAATGTGAGTCTTCTTTTTGTTCAACATATTATATTGTACATCTCAACCTGTTTATTACCGAACCCTTAATTTGAGACAGGAGCAACGAAACTACAGACTCAGAGGGCAATAACCTGTAGCTTGTTGATTTCAAGGACTGCTCAAATAATTATTCCAAAATATATCGTCTGCTTAATAATTCCAATCTAATAAATTCCAATCAAGATGTTTGTAAGTTTTGGAAGTACATTTTTCAAATTTGAAAATTTATTCAAGCAATCACAATCCTTAGAACTTTAAATAACATCGTGAAATTATTTTCAAATCTGACAAGGCACAACCAGGAAAAACTTCAAAAACAATTGAAATATTTTTGCATTTGAAAGGCAATATCGTAAAAAATTATCGAGTTTTTTCTTTGGTTCCACTTAAGATCTATAACCATTAATCTTAATGCTCACGCTGGCTATAAAGATAGACCATCAAATTCACATACGGAGCATTTTATTACAAACAAGTTAATACAATATCAATATAGAATTAATGACAATTATATAAAAACACACGCAAATTAACTTCTGTAGCTTCCACAGGAAGTTCATAAGTTTCCCACGATAATATCTATATCTGCTTAAATTTTAGGAAAATAAAAAGCTAATAATGTACCTATTAAATTCTTCCTAATTGCACATATTCGAAATTAATTTGATTGCCTGTGTTTTATATCTGTCCTTAGACCGTCCAATAACTTTGTAGAATTTGCAAAAACTTCATTAACTACTTCTTTGTATGCGGATATATGTATTAAATGTGTGAACCAGTTTTCACTTCATAATCATTATAATTATTAATCTTAGAAATCAACTCGTTCTACTTCGTTTTTTTATTGTCATTATAGCGGTCAAGTTTAGATTATTCTTTATCTTGTGAACAAGTGATCGATGACTATTCTTACAGCCAGCAAAATGATTATAAGTCGATTTAGGAATACGGTCGGTGTAAAGTACAGTTAAAGCATTAATATCGCGAACGTCAACGATAATGCTATTTGAAACAGAAAATAATAGAAGTGCTTTATCACGTCTAATGCTATCTATTGGTCGCCAGTGACCTGTTTTATAAATATTGCAAATAATAGAAATGTTTCAATAAATTTACAAGTTTTCCTTGTTCGCAAAATATTTTCTAAACTTTTTTAAATTTTAATAACTTGCAATCTATGAATTTCTAGTAATCAATTTACATATAAATTTATGTATTGCGTTTGAAAAACTGGCATAGTATGGTATACTTTGCTAAGATAACGTGTATGATTGACCTCAAAATTAGTATTTAAACGAAAGAAAAAAAAAATTATAAAGTTCATTATTGTATATTAGTTGTATCCATTACTATGCGTAGTCAACTTACTTAAGAGTTACAAGTGATTACAAACCAAATACAGGTTACTTAATCTCAGTCATCATTAACAGCTCTAAGAAGTTGTTGTCTTTATCGACAGCAATTAGATGATTGATCACCAGCAATGTTTACAATGTCGATTGGTGATTAGGCAAACATTTGTCACCAACACGCCGCCTCGTTACGCATCGTTGAGCTAAAACTTTTCTTTTATTACTTCTCCGTTCTTTCTTGAGTGAAAGTGGCCTGTTTGTCATTTTAAGTTTGTTTACGTGTGTTGTTTACTAAACAGCAGTAAAGCCTGTTATGCACTATCCATCCTGGTGTTCGTCAAAATGCATGACGTTTCGTTGGACGTCAAACCCATAGTTCGATCTGCATCATCGATTTGTTGTCATGTATGGGTGGTGCGTGCAGGACTTAATAAATATTGGTGATTGTGTTTTTTATCATTTACTACTCTTTGGAACGACGAATCACGCGACATCCGCTAACGTATAAATACGGGCTTGCACTTAACATCCGATGTATTAATTGTATATTACCATAATTGAAACAAAACTGGAGGAAATTATTCCTTGAATAAATTTCGCATGACTATATTTATTGTGAAATTATTTTCACTTGTAAATTTCAACAATTTCTTCAAATAATTTAATTGTATGGACATTTAAATATTTTTTAAGCTGTACATCTTTACTCTTATTATCTTTGTTCATATTTATTTATAATGGTTATAAAAAGGTTTATTTAGCATTTTCTGTGACATCACTAAGCGAATTCTTTGAAATGTTCGTATAGCGCGACGTTTCCAAATTTAATTGCATCAAACTGATTTAGCAATTTTCTGAGTGTCATGCATGATTCATCAAACTGTGGACGAGTTAGCCTCGTTATTTTATTCATTTCTACCTTAGAGGCGGACAACGCTGTCAAATTCATTGCTTTGAGTTCTTTTTTGACAATTTTACTAACACGGCCATTCCACAATTACTACGCTCTAAAATTGATGAACAAAAGGAAGCTATTTAGACTGAAGTTTAAACAATGGAATTGACAGAATAAGATTAGTAACATCAATTCTCAAAAAAATATAAGGAAAACTAAACGGCTTCATAATTAACATTAATACTATACTCATAAGCACTTATAAATTTTAATGAGTCACTATTATTTCAGACGATTCATACCAGTAACGTGATGTGAAAGGTGGCTTCAAGACAAATGTTTTCTTAGAACAAATTTAAGTGGTTAACTTCACAGACGTAATAGATGCTTAAGCAGATATGGAATTTACCGATCATCAATATGAATTTGATATGAACATTGTTGTCAGATGTTTCACTTTCCGATGACGCGAGAATGTGAATGACCTGTCGGTGACCGAATGGGACGTGTGGAGCGATTGAACGAATGGTGCACAAGTAGGTAGCATCGAAGGCATCGCTGTCAACTTTCTTCTTTATTGAGTAGAAAGAATTCGAATATAGAATGCGTGCGCTTTCGAGATTCTGAGAACCTTTGAATGTTTTGATTCGAATATATTGTGACAAAATTTTGATAGCTAATATTTAGATAAATACAGAACAGTTACATTCATATAGATTAATCATGGGTATTAATTTAGGTCATCTAATTTTCAAATATCAGCATAACTTCTGTTTCCTATAAATTGATATTTGCAACTTGTAAGAAGATACGAAATTAATTTTACAAATAATAGTTGTTTATGCGAAAAGTTCCCTAAGAATTTTTGATAATGTTCTAACATTATAATCCACATGTTAACATCAATCACTACTTTCAATGCGTAACACAAATTAAAAGTCATTTTAATTAATTATGCTTTCGTTCAAATTAAATTCTGTGAAAGTCAATAATTTCAATGGCAAACCTAACGTAATGAAGACATAAGTATGCGTAACAGTTGCTTCCAAAGATTTAGACCTGTTTCTAATCATATTTGGCAAGCTTCGCAATGTGTGTGTAAATTCTATATAAAATCAAGTTTTCTTAAAAAATACCAATGACAACTTGAGACTTGATTAACATTAACTTATGCACGATATTTCTTTCGACCTTGACGAGTCATGAGTCGTGGTGACGGGACGTTTGATAGCGGGGACAGGCCGAGAGGTTAGAAAGGCTTGTGCAGTTAAAAATCCTTTGTTGACTGCTTGTGCTTGGGAAGTTGAATCCTTTGTTAGTTTCCGAAGCCTATCCTGGCTTCGGAAACTCTTTGTTATCTATAATTTTTAAGCGATAATAAAGATTTTATTGATTTGACTTTTGAACGATGAGGCATCGGTATTTTAAGTACCTTAAGTTCTATTATTATATTGTCAAGCCGAATAGAACTACAGAAATTGTGTTTTGTCGCTTTTAAGCTATATCTGTTCATGTATAAATTTTATTAAAGTAGCAAATGGACCTTACTCTAAATGTTTAATGACCATCGCTGGCCTTTGACATCTGTAAATAAACCCAAGTACGGTAAAATTCCAATAAAAACCTGATCTCGTTTGTGTTGTTAATAGATGCGTTGACGCAGCCGCCTTAATCGAAGCACGAAGAGTTGTTATTTATCAGGTTTATTGTATAGAATGATATATATTGTCATAAAGTGTCATTTTTGCCAATATTGATAATTGAGACAAAGATTGAGTTGGCTAACTGCTAGTACGTGCTTTTAATCCATGCGTTTGATTCCCTTGAATTGAGTCGTTATTATGAATTAACCTTCTACAGTACAAAATTGTTAATGTCAAGTTCTATATATTATCCGCTGTTATCCAAAACATTTTTTTTATAAAAAGTATTACTCCCTCTTCCGTTCAGCTGTGATGTTTTTTGTTTAACCATTCATATCCTATGCATCTGACGTATTATAAAAAGTTGAGTACAAAATTGCTGTTCCTTTTTCCAGGATGCGTTTGTCATTTAGATGATTAATTGTTTTATGTATACCAATAATCATTACCAGAATTACGGTTTTCCTTCTCGCTAATTAGTTAAAATTACACCGAAACCGACTACATAATTTTAACGATCAAGGTATCTGCATTATAAAACTGGGAGTTGTATAACCATTTCTTATTCGGAACCAAAACCTGAACTCGATTTTAGAGGTGAAAGTATCGAAGCAAGTGTTACGCGATCCGATGTCTCGATTGAGATAGGACACGCAATCGATTAAGTGGGTCCCCTCGAATCAATCAAAGGTGACGGAAATTTAAGAAACCTTGTAAATAGTGTTGTACAAAATATCTGATTTATTGGATTTTTACATGATTTTATGGACAGTTTTACATTGGGATGCTAGACAAAAAAAATGCCAGAAATCTTCATGGTTTGAAGGTGGCGGTGCAACTATCAAACAAAATTTAATTCAAAACGGACAACAAAAACAGCGGCTATAATTTAACATTTAAGCATGCAATGGCTTATTGCAACGCTTAAGTTAAGATGTAAATATATGAGCATCTTAATAACTAAGTACTTAATTTAATAATGGTTGGAATTCAAATTGCCGCTTGTGTTCATGTTCTCACTCACTCATTATAGGAATGAGCGAGAGGTGAATAGCAAAGCCGCTTTTGTAAAATACAATCTTTATTGAACCAAGTTATACATTATTCACTCCAATTAAAGTAGTAACAAAAACAGCTGAATTCTAATATTTTTTGTTACTAAAACAATCGACATCCTTACATTATACTTAAAAAATAATAACGGATAGAAATCGAACAACGTTTAAATTTAATCGTCTGTGTTTAAAAAAAACTATTTTGTAAAACGATATATTACTCGTATAACAAGATATATTAGGTGTCTATAGAAACACTCATCCGATGGGTTCAAATTATTATAATTTGAATTCAACTTTATCAATACATGAAATCGATCCATAAATTAATGTTTAAAAAATCTATATTACTGCATCATTTATATTAGAGATGAAATAAAAAAGATATTGAGAAACAAGTTGAATATATATTTAAATATAAGCTGTATTTGTATTTTATTATTATTATATTGATCTATAGACAAGCATATCCTTTTAGAATACTCCACCATATGTATGTGATCATATACATCTGATCGTAAAAAAAAAAACAAATAGTCCAACATAGAACCTGATGAGGTTCTATGTTGGACTATTTGTTTTTTTTTATGTTCTTTGAAGACGGAAAGAAGATGTTCCTTGAAGACGGTTAAAGGTATCTCAAAAAACTTATGAATCAATTCAAAAGTCGATACACACTCGTCTATTGCCCTTTCCTGTGGGTAGCGAACCGGAAATAGCTACCTGCGCCGGCGCATGACAAATAGATCGAGGAACGTATTGTCTAACAAAAAGTCGGGAACTTTAATAATACTCCAGGAAATGATCAGGTTAAGGAATTAAATATCATACGAATATTCAGGTACTTTTTACTTACGTAACTTACTTTTACGTTTACGTTACTTTTTTTACTTACTACTTCTAATTCGACAGAACCGTCATTACCGGGTATATGTATGTATGTATGTTCATGTAGATAGTATGTTCAGGTAGATAGATGTGTTCATGTGAATAGTATTTATATAACGTATAGTTTTTATTTTTGTAACGTATACTATTGTTATTTACAGGGTGGGTTAAAGGAGGTCGCGGAGTTTGCGGATATTTCGTAAAAAATCAAAATAAAGTTGATAAAAAGTTTTCTTTAAGAAAATGTCAACTGTGTTTGGCGAAGCAATCGATGTAAATATATACCTGTTTAAGAACTTGTTTACGTATAATTTTACTGATTGGTAATTATGGAAATATACGAGTATATAAATATGGTACGAAAAACATAGATTAGGTCGCCAAATAATTTTACATATTAACTTAGAATGTCTAGAAACTAGATAATTAATTCATTCATTTTAGAGACGGGCAGTCACTTTAATCGATCTGTTGATAGGCAAATGAGATGTCGTGAAAATATCTTGATAGTGCCAGTTAAAAAAAACGTCACTAAGCAGTATTTTTAAGAGCGGCATATGTTACGTTTTATCCGACTGCATCAGAAGAGGGTTATGATTTCGAGCTTACATATGTTTGTATGTAGGAACGTATGTATGTATGTTTTTTAAACGTCTTGATGGATTATGACATATGTCTTATCATTGGAATCTTCTGTTTGCAGATTGGAAGTATCAACTTTTTTACCATGACAATGTGGGTATCAAATGAAAGCTAGGAGATACATACGTACATATAGAAGTCAGTCTGGTTGTACCTACGTATTTAGAAAATCATACGGCTAGTAACTTAGGTTCAAACTTGAATTATATTCA